>OMNM01015499.1:9270-22297 GCA_900302745.1 Parablennius parvicornis | reverse complement strand
AAAAAGTTTGGAGTGAGGGAAAAAATATTGAAACGTCTCAGGTCCAGCAGACTGCAGGGGAGGCGCACCAAGGATGTGACATCACTATCTATCTATCTATCTATCTATCTATCTATCTATCTATCTATCTATCTATCTATCTATCTATCTATCTATCTATCTATCTATCTATCTATCTATCTATCTATCTATCTATCTATCTATCTATCTATCTATCTATCTATCCCTACATGATAATCAATTAAAATGCTAAAATGGTGACGATTAATGTTTCATTTCTAATAATAAGTTGGGTAAATGTTTAACTAAGTGTAATTGTATGAAACTGCAGCATTAGTTCACAGTTTCCATTATTCAGCAGATGAGAAATGACAAGCTGGCTGCTGTGGAAGGGGATAAGATTGAGATAAAAAAAAAAATTAATAATGAAATAAAGTGTTGTCCTAAATATTGTCTGAACTATTTGCATCAACACAGCATTTGATGTGAGCCAGACAGCTGTGGCTTTGTTTGTTTCACACGTGGCACCACATGTCAAACTATAATGCTGCGAACATGAGGCAAAAATAAGAATAGCCGATTGCAGTTATCTGTGCCAAAAAATATAATATTCTATTACGCAGGGCCTGTATATAAAACCAGACCTTGGGCCATAATTGGCCCTCGGGCCAGCCATGCTAACACTGAGTGTAACAGCACAACCTTGAGAGTGAGATTGTGGATATTTATCTTCAGGAACACAAAAGGTTCTCCCACTGAGCAGCAAAGTGGATGTCACTGAACAACACAGAAGGTTCATATTCACAGTCACTCAGTCGCATACATTTATTTGTACATAGTGATTCCTTGAGCGAAATGAAAAATCCCACAATACATGTCAGTGTTATTATGTTAGCTTGCTAGAATTTGTTGTTAATACTATACCTGCAAAGCCAAGAGATACATACTCAGGTAAAAGCTATTCAAACTTTGAGTGTAGATTTTTTGTATGCAGGATGCTCTTCACTCTACTAACCCAAGCTCTACACTTCACCCAATGCACTAGTCATGAAGCGATAAACTAACTACTTTAGAATATTAAATCTTTCTTTTTTTTGGTTGTTTGCAGGGTCAGGCAGAAGTGCAGTGGTTAAAGAAAACAGCGAGAAGGTTGAGGTTTTAAACTTGGTCCTGGGCTGTCTCTGTGGAATTTGCATGTTCTTCCACGGGGTTTGTATTTTCCCAGTGATGAACTGGTAACATGTGCAGGGTGTAATCTGCCTTCATGGATAGTCAGCAGCATCAGCGCCCTGCAACCAAAGTCACAAATCTTAAATAAATCAACATAAAATATAATAATAATGCTCCATGTTGCCAGATGATCTTTGCATTGATGTTGAAAGTCTCTGAAACTCCGCCAGAGAGCTGTACCTCTGTTCTTCCATAATACAGATACTCGTTCCGTATTTTGATGGAGCGTGCTGTCAGACATCTCAGTCCATAAGGAAAGTAGTTTGAGACGTGATGTTGTAAAGAACAGTGCATATGAGTTGACTCATTTTACCACTCCAAAAAAAAAAAAAGAAAAAAAAAATCCCCATCGGGATGAAAACATTTTGACTCTGGATCAAGTTCTACCTCCATGACAATATGAGAAACCAAAGCATTGGAGCTTTCATTGTATTTAGTATTATCTTTATTTCTTTTACATGTGGAACATTTTACTCTTGAGTAATTGTTCCTTTTTGTGTACTTGATCTTCATGCGTTGTATTACATAATGAACCTACAAATTGATTTGTTCTTTGTCACTCTGACACATTAGTTTGAAAAATTCCAGCAAATGCTGCATAGAGCAACACAGGCCAAAACATTGAGTCACATTTCAGACTTTCAATGCAAAGAGCGAAGGTGAATTCCAGAGATTACTCTCCAGAAGAAAGGGATCAGACACCTTTATGCTCCTGGGGACAAAAGTAGCTGATAATTCCGTTCAAGCGTTTCAGACTCCTCAGTCACCAAAGATCGACAGTATGTCATCTATGCAAAGAATGGCAGGATAATGCGTAAACTCATGGTACCCCTTCAGTATCATGGATTTGATGGGCAGCAAAAGTGCCATACAGACACTGGCAACAGCTTAAAAAAAATGGAGGAATGGAGTTGACAAAACCAGACAGAGCTGGTGTCTTGTGGATCCAGACACCTGTAAAATCCAATGAAAGCCGTGTGACTGTTCAGTCAAAATACAATCAAGACAATGACGTCTTTGTAACAAGCGTTTTGCAATCCAAGACCTGAAATCGTTACAGCATTGTTGGTGGGAAAAAAAAGCTTTCATCTATAAGAAATGGCATCTTACATCAAGTGAATGCCATTCCCTTTGAAGCCGAAAGTATGAATGTCCTCTGATTTCTCTAGCAATTTAAAACAAATAATAATCTTTATATCACATACGAAAACTTTTTTCTCCTGCTTCAGTTTCCGCTATGTAGCCCATACAGCTCCTCTAATCCCACAGGTGAAAATGTATTTGCAGGTTGATTATCAGGTTTATTTTCTCCTGTCACATTTTCCCGCTCATGACTTTGGAAGATCAAGTGAGAAGAGAGATTTTCTATCACCTGTCCCCCTTCTGCGATCGTGACCCGCATGTTTCGCTGCGCTTAAAGTTCCAATTCCCGATGATGGGAATTCTTGGGGAGTGGGATTTGTATCAGTAGATCTGTTTATGTCCAGCTGAAATATGTCTCAGTTAGGCATCCACAAAGAAATACCACACTCCCCTGAGGACAGGGCACGGGGTGCTGCCCTTGCACAACCCAATGAATTCTTGCTATTCCAGCTTTTTCTCTCTTGTCTGTTGAGAGAAGCTCTTTCTTGTTCCATTTGACACCAGTGATAGCACACTGACACTTTTTGAATTACACCTCCACTGGGCTGCAGCTGAGATGAACAGTAAGCCGTAGTTGCAGCAAATAGGAAATCATTTGAACGCCGTTCTTTAAGTTGAGCAGTATGATGTCGGAGCTTTGACAGGACTCCAGTGTTTTGAATCTGGGATGCAGCATGACTCAGGCTCCATCGATCTTTTATCGTGCCCGCCCACAAGAAGAAAAACAGCCAGTCGTAGCTGAAATTATGTGAAAAGAAGGGTACAGTGGGGACAGGCCAGTGATGGAGAATCCCACACACACATTCACACCTTTTCACCTGTTTTTTTTTACATTTATTTCAACTGTCGAAAAAAAAAACAGAATTCAGAGAGGAAGGGAGAACATGCAAACTCCATATATAAAAACTCCAAAAGCCAGAATCACACCAAGGATAATCTTGCTGTGAGGAAAGAGTGTTAACGACTTGCCAACTTGAAAACATTGCAGTTTCTTGCTCTCCGCTGTTTTTTATATCACTGGTACTTTCTTTTTGTGTTCACCGCGACGTCATTCGCTGTCTCACCTGGTGCTCATTCTGGACAGTTTCTCCTGTGAAAGCTTGTTAGTTTGAATACAAATATGTAGTGAATTTATGTCGAAACGCTAGAAAAGCAGGAATTTGTTTGCTGGATTGTCCTTTTTTTGTGAAAAAGCAAGGGACAGTTTGTCATTTCTGGTCTCAGCCAATTGCCGAACCATCTTCTTTGTGCTTTGTAATGTGTTTGGGGCACATGTTGTAACTGTTTGACCATGTCTCAGCAGTCTGGGCCACTTTCAAAAGTAAGTTGACTGTGAAAGCTAAAAAATACAAATTGATGGTGTGAAATTCAGTTTGTCTCACCTTCTCTTTAGATGTAAAACTAATCAAAAACATATCAAATGGTTAAGGCCCATTTATACCCAATTATAAATATGCAGACAGAACATTCAGTCCGTCTTCTGTGCTCTAAGTACTAATTTATTTTGTAAGGAAATGAAGTAATACCACGGTTGTCCTGTGGGGGTGGTGTTGTACACGATAGGTCATGTACGACTAGTGAAATCAACTTGGGAATCTGACGGAAGACAGAAATGATGGATCTCTACAAGGAAAGAGTGGATGCAAAGATTTCCCACTTCCCATCGTTGATCTTCTATATTACACTAATATAAATTGCACTGCCCCCTACTGGGCATATCGTTTAACACCCACACCAACATAAGAAATGCAATGTTTGAAACACAGGCACTAATTTATTTGCCTGAATGAAGCTTAAATTGACTTTTGGTTGAGCAGGCTGGACAATTATAATACAATTTCCCAACAACTGTTTCACTTCCTAACTTTATATCTATGCAGACATTTAGCTTTACTCGTTGAGACAATAGTGACGTCATCCATCACTGAACTTCAGTGTCCACATTCGTCACGCACACAGAATCCTGACAAACAAATCTGAATTTCTAAAGTCATTTTGATGAGACGGCTTCCGCTGCGTATTATTATAAATTTTAAAAAGAAAACACAATATAAACTCATTACTGAACTGAAATAGTTTCCTGCATTTGGAACTTTTCATAACAAATGTAATCAAAATAATTGATAGTGTGAATTTTGTCTACAGTCGGATTATTTCCGCAGGCTTTGTCAAATGTTTCTGAAACATCCTGTTGTGATAGTTTGGCAGCGATTGAGAGACTTTGTTTTTTGCCTCCAGGATATATCTCAAATTGTGTCCCCACTGAATGCATTTATGCAATACATCAAACTTCAAGGTCATCACGAAAAACTGAAGGTGTAAAACAGGTTTAGCTACAACGAAACCCCTTCACTGTGAAAAGAGTTCGGCTGCATTTCCTTCAGTGAGGGGGAGGCAGCTGAGGCAGTCTGGCTCTTTATGACTCCTATTCAAAGCGGGAGCTGTGAAGTTTTTATTTACAAGGTTGACGGTTGGATTCCGCACAGCTTCGTAGTTACATTCATATAGTTTCATGAATATCTCACGCCTGAGATATTCATGAAACTACTCATCAGTGGAGCAGCGGTGGAGAAATGAGATGCTGGTGCAGGCTACTGTGACAATACAGCCGGGAGAAATGCGACGGTATAATGCCATCGTATGCAGGGCTGGCAGATGCCAGGGAGCTCTTGATAATCTCATCATGTTGCTGTGTGACATGTGTTTTGGACGTTGCTGCCGGTCAAAAATTTCACAACAATTTCAACATCTTCATTCCCTTCTTCATGGCTCCTGCTCGTTTGAATTTGTGTCACATTGCCTTTCATTCTGTTTTTTTTTATTTTTTTTTTTAATGTACCTCATTTCTCTCCTTGTGGGTTTTCAGATATGAAACGTGACTCCTCAAAGATCAATCCATTCTGATAGAGGTTTGAGAATCTTCGAGCTCTTTTTAAATTACTAGGGATATTTCGAGCTTTCATTACATCTCTCGCTTTCTCTTTGAAATGTAGAGCCCTGCAATGCGAATCATTCAAGACACAGGCCATTAAATGATCCTTCAGATGGCTGCAAATGCCCTCAAAACATAGAACTTGAACATAAAACATGAATTCAGTGGGAAAAAAAAAAATTTATTCATGCATTTCAGTCATGTGATTTTTGTTGTTCTTGTTGTTGTGACTGCTATCTTAAGGGCTGTGCCACCATCTACCAGCTCCCCTATCAGCAGCAGCTGAAGTAGGTGAACATTAGTCGCTAACAGAGGCAACGAATTTCAGTTTTTCGATCCTTTGAGAGCACTGAAGCTGCTCCCCACTCCATTTCATGGTGCACCAGTGAGCTGATAATAAGGGATTACTGTAAATATCACGCAGACAAAAAATACATGGTCAAGATATTTAAGATAAAAACAAAGAATTAGAGCATTACTTTCCGGTAAATTGTCTTTGTTTGTAAAGAGGAAGTTTTGCATACATGATAGAGTCACTCATCACCTTCAGCCAGGAAACATGTGTTATTTTGAAATATGGTGTTTTTTTTTTTTTTAGTCTGTTTGAAATACTAATAATTATTAAATATAGTGGACATACGTCCTCTTTTGCACAGACATGTCTACTTTTTCTTTTTGTCTGAGGCACACTGGCTGGTTTTATAAATTCATGAAAATGTCCAGTTTTCAATGTTCTTCAAGGAACTATTAAAAAAAAAAAAACCTATATTTAAATAAGTGAGGCATTTTTAGAGGACAGCCTCTGATTTGGGTGACCTGTCCTTGGTTAAAGCTGTCCCTGAAAAAGTCCTCGATTTTAATATTGTATGAGGGAGGGAAAAAAGTTATGCTGAAATACCACTTATTATGGTAGGGAGTTGAATAAACATGTTGCTGTTGCTATCAGAAAGCAACAGACGCAGCAGTGGACCTGCAACACCTGGAAACACGAGACCGAGTCACAGAATAAAAAAAACGAAGACCAGTTTAATTTCCTTCTTGTGCACTTTCTCTCTCCTCTTCCCCTGTGTGCTCCTCTTCCTCCTGGATTAATCTTTTACTGTTTCCAACTGTGTCTCATCGAGCCCTTCCACCTGAGCTTTATATAAACACTCAGTCTGTCCATCTGTCTTTTTTGCCCCATTTTGTAGCCTCCTTGAGATTTTTTTTTTTTAGTGTTTTGAACTGCTCTGTTTGGGTTTTGGTTTCTTCTTTTCTCCAGGGTGATTATTGTGTTCTGTTGGGATTATCACCTGCGATCTCCTCTATCCACACTTTCCGACAATTATGAAGCATTGTAATAGACAAAAAAAGGAGCAACTCTTAATATAATAAACACAAATAAAAAAAATATTAAACTTATACTGAAACTAAAACTATCCTCATGGAGCTATTCCGTCTTTAAAAAAAAAAAATCCATACTCATATTTTACTTACTGTTCATTCTTGGTAATGGAGGTTGAATATATTTGAAACCTTTATTGATATTATATAGTCAGCTTTCATTGCTACAGCTCTCCGTAATACTGAGATGATTCAAAAGATAGATGGATTTAAATGAATTATGATACATATTTCACCATGCTAGTTCAATAATTGTGTTATTACCGTAAATTTCAGAACTTCTGTCTCTCCAAAAAGTGCTCTTGAGAAATATTCAAGTGTGTTGCTTCTCTTAACGTTCGCCTTCATCTGAAAGATATTATTTTGTTATATAACCATAGAGAAGAGGCAAACTTTTCGAATGTATCATAATTCGAATACACATTTGAGTAAACTTTTTTGTTTTTGTTTTAAGTGTCTAGAGACTGAGGCAAGTCTTCTCTTAAAAATGAAAATATAGTCACCCTGTTATTAAAGTGGTCTCTTTCATGCTCTCCCATGGGCGGGGTACAAGTCCACCAGTCATACAGATGTTGGCATAACAGCTGTTCAAGAAAGAAAGAGATCAACCAACAAATGGTGGCAAACAAAACCAAAACCAGATGAGATTAACTATTGACATGCAGACAACAATAAACTTCTCTAATTGAGAAATGTTTTGATTTTTATAGTTGAATTTATCTTTGGTATTCAGGAGGCAGGCTACAGAGAGAAGACATAGTAGCTCTCCAAATATTCATCCATCACAAATGATGAGCAGCAAGTTCACAATAACTTCAGCGACTTTACCTGCTTTATAAAATTCTCCCTGGCCGTCAGTGTGCTGCAGAACAAAGTCGAGGAATTGTCATTTTGAATTTTCTCCAAACTGTTTGTTAATAACTGTTCTCTGACACTAACAATAAGTACTTGCAGCAGGTGGAGGATGTATTGTTTTTAAATACTTATATTATATTCCCACTTTCATTGCATTTTCCCAATTTAACGTCTGCCATCTTTTCTGCAGTCTGCTGTGTTTTCGGTGACCTGCTGTGTTCTGACTGCAGCACAGTGTTTCCTCCATGGCAGATAGAAATTTCCTGTCATAGTTTAAAGCAACGGGGAATGAAGCTGCTTTTTCAGTACCCCACTTTTGAGCACAGCTTACCAATAGGTTCTACAGAGTCATTTTCAGCCCTATTTTTTCAGAAGGGATACTTCGACACTGAGGGGAAGAAAAAAAAAAAAAAGCATTTATAATCATATTTGCATCTTAATTAGACAAGTGTGATCTCTAGTTTTGGATGAAATTGATAAAGGAATTAAAGCATATCTATAAAATTGATTGGAAATAATAATAAGAAAAAAACCCACCACCCTAGGAATGATGCAATGCCTATTCACATCAGGATAATGGAGTCTTAATGGAGCAGGTTTTAATGGAGCTAGTTCAGACGGTTAAGTTGGAGTAATTAAAATTAAACAGACCTGCTACTGCTGGGAGACCAATGGGCTTATTTCTATATTCTTTCAGAAGATTGTGTTTGGAAAGTCCAGGCTTTGCTGTTTGTCGTGTGTAATGGTGTTAACACATATCTATATATAATGCTCTTGCATTATTCACCAGCCCATGAAAGGCTGTTTAATGGACAATGCTATTTGTTTAGCTAATTCAAAGTATCTGTCTCTGTCTCTCTGCTCCACTCGGTGAAACAGCCCGGAGTCTACAGCATGTCCTTCTCATCTCTCTCTCTCTCTCTTTTTTTTTCTTCCCGAGCATACCTCAGCACTATCAGTCCTTTCTGGGCTTATCAGAAAGTGGTATACAATCCACAGCTGGATTCTTTTCCTTCCATATGGTGAAACCTTTGTGCATATGTCTACGTATCAAATTATCAGTTGTGAACAGGCAGTTAAAGGTTAATGTATAACTGAGGCCGAGGAGGTGGGTTGCTTTATGTGGGTGTACACACCAGTGTGTGTGTGTGTGTGTGTGTGTGTGTGTGTGTGTGTGTGAGAGAGAGAGGCACACACATGTTCATCTGCATTAATTTCCCTTGAGGGCATCTAATGAGTCGTCTGGGGAGAGAAAAGTGTCACAAGGTGGTCAAATAGGAGTCTCGGTAAACAAAACGTACAACTACTGGCCACGGCATTGTATCCCGATGACTTGGGTGCAAGGGTTTAATCCCTGTAGCTTTTGCAAAGTGTTCCTCAAAGTTCAACGCACACATTTGATCGCTGGTCTGAAACAATGAAATCTGACTGTGATGAGAAGTAATCATGGACATTTGCAAATTTACGTTCCAGACTTTTCATCTACGTGGCACTTTGAAAAATCTTTACGTCTCTCCTGGAGCAGCTGGCATGTGTAAAGCCTCCAGAGATTTGGAGGAAGCAGCTGGTAAACATGGCCAGCAAACAAACAAACAAAGGGATGTTTTCTGTGTGTTTTGAACCATCTCCATCCATACTTACTTTTTTTTTTTTTTTCTTTTTTCGAGGTAAGGCTACTGAACTCACCTGCACTTAGTAGAGACTGGAAATGAAGGCAGAATTACCAAAACACTTGAGGATAATCTTCAATACCTCACAAAGAAAAATGGACCAACAAACATTTTTTTTTTTCTATACGTGGATATTTGATGGAAAAAGTGCTGCAGCATCACAGTGAAGGAAGGTAAAAGTAGTCTTAAAGGTGGATTTGATACTCATTATGGATTATTGCAGAAAGTCTTGGGATCACAGTTTGGAATCACAGCATCCGGTTTGAATGTTGTATGAAAGGCTCATGACCAATAAAGATTAGCACCATATAGAATCATTTAATACATGCAAATAACTATAAAGTTTCACTGTGTAGAGAATTAATCAATCTGAAAATAACTGCCACTCACATTTAAGTAATTTTGCAAGTGGAAGACAAGCTATGATTTTATAGTGTAGGTACCGACAAGTTTCAAGATGAAATCTATAGCACTTTTATCTTTCAGACTTCCTTGGCTTCCAAATGTCATATTTTGTATTTCTATTCTCATTTCAAGGAGACACCAGGCTACAGAACATCTGACTATGACAAATGGAGATGAGATATAATATAGAAAAATAGGAGGCTTCACACAGCAGCATGTCTATAGTGTGAGAAACCCGCGACAAGCACAACAGAAAGAAAGGATGACTCACAATCCCACGAGAGCAAAATCAAATCACTCCTCATCCAAGATTATTAAGATACAACCTCCTTCACTGTGAGTCATGTAACAAATATTGTTAAATGAAATAAAAAACTCACTGGACCGGGACAACCAGGGAAAAAAAAAAAAAATGTTTAAAGCACATTTCATCTAATAGCATGAAAGCAAAGAACCTGCTGGGATTTCTTCAAGCCAGTTTCAAAAACAGTGAGCCACCACAGACAGAACGAACGCTTTCATGAGAATCCAAAGAGGAAACAGCCTGATGATATCAAGAGTGAAAAAAGTGTTAATAAAGTTTAACACAAACAGAAAGGTAAAAGCGCCCAACTTAGAGCGGTATAGGAATACATACACATCCTCAGGAAAATTCTGCTTGTCAAGAATTGATGAGTTTTAGATTATTTTTCATTCAGATTGAATAAGAACCTGGAGTCTACAAAGCTACACCGGAGCAGCAGCTCTCTTGTAAACCAGAGGGACATTTCAGCCAGCTGAGGGGCACTTGGGCTTTGAGGTGATTAAATTAGAGAGTTTGTACTTGAGCTACCCAAGTGCCCTTCTCTGACATGAAGCCGGGCCATAACTCACACAGACAGTATCTCCTGTATCCAAGGAACATCTGCAGTCTTAAGTGTCTGAAGATGTGAACACGTCACGCTACACTCTGAATGCATACTTTCAGAACCAGACTTGTAGATTTTTAGACAAGCCAAATGTAGGGCCACATGGTTGCTGTGACGCAAATCATGGTATAAAAGTCTTAAAATTGTATTCATTCTAAAACTTGGAATTGAATACAGTTTTCAGGTATTGTTTTAACATTTTGATTTAACATTTTTTTTTTTTACATTCTTAATTTTTATGAGTGCTGCGATCTTCAGGCTCCATTTATCTTATGTTGAAACCTTACAAGAGAAGCAGACAGTGATGGGTGTGGCTGTTCTTAAAGCCCCTGGAGGCCACACCCCTTCGGGAGGACCAGCGAGTGTCGGCGGCTCGGTTCCAGACGTGTTCGTAGCTGAAACTTGTGATAGTTGTGCTGTTTCTGTGAAGTAGAAGAGTAAAAACATAGGGAACTTTTGATTAGTTTCCTTTCCTTTGTTTGCTGATGATGTTTGCTGATGATGTACCTTCTTTCTTAACTCTTTTATTTATTGGTGTAGCACTCAGGAGTTGGTTTTGTAAGCCATTTATCATTGTTATTGTTTTTTTTTTGTAGGCAGTTTTTCATTAAATTATTTGTAAATGTCTAAGAACCTTGAATTTAATGTTCAAGAAAATATGTGAGTTTGTGATTAATTTCCATCCGGTTGTTATGTTGCGTCCTCTTTTCCCACACGGGTTTGTAACATTAGTGTATCCTCGTCATGAATATTTATGTTTTAACATGTGAGTTCACATATTCGATGCATTGGACAACATGTTGGACAAAACGCAGACATTAACTAGAAAATAAAACCATAACAATATGATTTACAAAGAAAACAGAAACCTGAAGAGTATACTGGAGAAAACATACCTCAACTAAAAGACTGGTAAAGGGAAATAAATTATGAAAACTATTATATGTAAAAAATATTGAGTATTGTAAGAATTTTTCAATTACTAATGCACTCTGGTATCTCAAGCTTCCCTCTTTTTCTCTTTACTCTATCGGATGCAGACTGACAGGCTACTGATGGACATTAGTTTTCCATCCCCAACCGAAATAAAATATACACGTGGTTCATGTTTTTCATGTCAGCCCTTGACAACGCCGACAGACCAATATACAATTTTTATTAAAATGTTCCATGACTCTTTACTCCATTTTCCTTTTCTTCCTGTCTTGGTTTCCTTAGCATTTTGTTCCAAAATTGCATTCCTCATCTGAAAACCTTATTCATGACGCCTGTGCCGTCCTTCCACTGTCATTCCCTCTCCTATGTTATTCCCTTTTTCATTGCCTTGGTTGCTTCACTTTTTTTTTTTCTGAGTTGCTCGGCAACATCAAGTGGTATTTGTTGGTACAAAAAAAAAAAAAATAGTTGTAGAAGAAACAGCGCTTTCAACGTGAGCTGTCTTTTGTCATTCTGCAAAGCTTGCCGGCTCTGAAAGGTACCGAACGCTTCGATTGGAGCCTGTCGTTTAGCGATTGAACACTTGGCCAGTTAATTTCAAAATAGAACATCTAGAAATGAACGACTAATTAACGGCACCCTGTTGAGTTTTCTCGGACCATTTGTGGTGTACTGGAGCTGATATTCTGACGGGCACTTTCCTGCATTGCTTTGATTCCATTGTGTAAGGGGTTACAGGCACACAATGAGCACAGGTGTGTTGCGCATTTTTTTTAGAACTGCTGACGTCAGTAATGGGTAACAGCCCATGGCAGTAATCTGCTGCAAAAGAAAAGAAATATAGGAAGGCCAGAGATACTGTTTTATGAAATACTTTGATTGAATAAGAAATCTTAATAGGAAAAAGTTAAAGATGTAAGCATGTGTACAGGCCTCCCTGTGTGTCATGTTCTCAATTTGAAGGCGCGACTGGGAATACGCTGCAATTATATGATGCCTTCTCAGCAATCTAATGTCTGGGTGTGGTTTATTGCACCTACAAGCATTCATCAGTTTCTCTGTGCAGCGTGAACAGCTCCAGGTCCATTAACAACAAATGCCGCAGAGAAACCCATGCGGAAAATGTACTGGTCCGTCTCCGTCTGAAGAAACATCTGCCGCCGTCAGATCACCACTTCATAGAAATTCAGCATTTCCATGTAAGTGTGGAGACGGCGGAATCGAGGGAATGTCATCCGAGATCTGCCTGGAAAAGAGGTGCAATCATTCAAAATAGTCGAACCCACCTGTGTGGGTTTGCCGTGGGAATCCGTGTCCTTCAGTGATAAATACAGAGAGGCTTTTTACATGAAAATGTCTTCACGTGTCACGGGTGGAAAAAGTACAGGTGCAACGATAAATTATTGCTGAATCCAAGTCTGGTGCCGTAGATTCAGAGTCTCATTATTGTGCACGCTGGTGATGCAGAGCTATTCATATTATTTATGATACTGTGAAAGGAGGAACATTTGTCACTGCAAAAAAAAAAAAAAAAAAAAAAAAACAAAACAAAAAAAAAATTTTTT
>OMNM01015497.1:2117-13977 GCA_900302745.1 Parablennius parvicornis | reverse complement strand
CTATTATGATTATTTATTTATTTATTTATTTTAGAAAACAGGAGAATATTCACCATGGCAACACAGGTCATAAATATTAATGAAACAATGTCATCAGCTAATAGAAAAATAATCAGCTGGTACTGTGTTGTTGCATCATCACTTTAAAATCATGCAAATAGAAGAGTCAAGAAATACAGCCAGGTTTCTTTTTTTTGCACATTATTAACATTTTTATTGTATTGAAATGTGTTAATAACTCTAGAGTATTTGGCTCATTAATTTATTGTTGGACTGATAATATAAATGGCCGTTCATTTAAGGGAGATGAGGAAAGGCTCTGCAAAAATCCACAGCTGTCGCCTCAGTCAGCTTGTTGGCCGTGCAGTTTGATGGTCATTGCCAGACGCACAATGCTCAAGAGCTGTCAGTCATTGCGGTCTCCATCTAATATTACAACCTGATGTGCACATGCTTTCATATGACCTTTTTCTTGAGAGCGGTGATGAGACTCTGGATTCACTCCTCAACCCTCTGATGAAAAACACCGTCAGACTCTTTGTGAGGCGGTTAGGTCAAAAGATCTCATCAAAGGCCACTCGGGTTCAGCTTTACACTGACCAACTTCAGAAATCTCGTCGTACCCATTGACCCGCAGCGTGCTCGTCAATATTCTGCAATGTGTTTGCAGATTCCACTGTCAGGCAGTTAAACGGGAACAAGACCAGTGGACAGTTTTAGTTCGTGGTGGAGTTGTTGGTGTTGTAAGAACTTTTGCCTTCTTTTGCTGTTTCATCAGAACATAATTTACAGTCTGTCTTACTTTTGTCTTTCTCATTAATATTAAACATCTCCAAACTGCAGGAATCACCTATGCTCTCTTGTCTACCTGCTGCTGGTCTTGCTGATGGATGATGTCACATAAAACTTACTGGGTTGTAATAGGGATCTTTTATGAGTACAAGTACTGTGTGCAGTATCGGACCGATACTGGTATCTGTATTGATGCATCCTTGATGTGTGTAGTTGGCAGTTTGGTACAACAAACCCTCAGGAAAAATATATTGATAATAACCTATGGTCAGCAAGCAGGAAACAGAACAAACATGCAATCATGTAAAACCCTAATGAATGATATTCTAATTATTCATAATACTCTGTTTTACATCTCTCATAAGGAACTCCACAGTGTCTCCACACAAGAAGACATGACCTTCACATGCGCACACTAACATCTATCTCAGACTTACATAGTGTTTCAGCAACACATAAACTCCCCACACTCCATGCTTTAAACTCCCTTCTCCTTTCAGCAGAAAGAATAAACAGGTGAGACGTTTCAGCTAATTATCTTCTGGATTCATTAAAATCATGAGGAAATGTTACATATTTTATTCAGCTATGGTGAGGTTCCTTGTTTCCAGCGTGCTCTTCTAAATGAATAACACCAGACTCAAATTCACCTATTAGCACAAAATCAAGCATCTGCTGAGCTTTAGGGAGAACATTTCTTGTTCTGTTTTAATTCTTTTCTTTCTTATTTTTACAGTCTATTTTTTACTGTTAAGTACTTTGGTCACTTTGTGTGTTGTAAAGGGCTATATAAATAAACAATGATTGATTGAAAATGATGGTTGTTGGGCGAGGGTTGTCATATACTCCATTCTGTCAAAATTTGGATTGAACCCCAACTTTATTACCTGGATTCGGCTGCTTTATAGGTCCCCAGCTGCCCACATCCTCACAAATGCTGTGAAATCTCCCTCCTTCCCCCTTGTACGCGGCACAGGACGGGGATGCCCCCTCTCCCTCCTCCTATTTGCCCGAGCTATCGAACCTCTGGCCATCTGGCTTCGAAGGGAAGAGAAGTTTGTCGGCATAACCAGAAATACCATCACTCACTATATGCGGAAGATTTATTATTATATATATCAAACCCTGCCTCATCAATCTCAATCATTGTAGATATTCTATCTCAATTCGGCACATATTCACATCATAAATTAAATTTCTCTAAATGTGAAGTCCTCGCTATCAACCACCTGTCTAGACAATACGGTCTCAGAACAGTTTAAATTCTTGGAAATATTCATTTCTACCTCCATTGAGGACCTTTTTAACAGAAATTTTCGCCCTTTAGTCAACAAGACCAAGCTGGATATGTCCCGCAGGTCTTCTCTCCCCCTCTCTCTAACTGGCAGAATTAACTTGGTTAAGATGGTGATGCTCCCTAAATTTCTATATCTCTTCCAACACGTTCCAATCTTTTTAAGAAAACAATTTTGTCAACTGTCAGACCAGACAATTATATCATTGTTATGGTTGAACCAGACGGCCCGCATCAAAAAAAGTACACTACAACTTCCCAAAAAAACAGGCTGTCTAGCAGAACCTAACTGCATACAGTACTATCGGGCATGCAATATCAATAACCCCTGTCACTGGCTGGACAAAGATGATGACACAGGTCCTTTATGGGCACAAATAGAATGGCGATCTTAAAGGTTTTTTTTTTAAATCTCTCCTCACCTCTCGCCTCCCGGTTCACAACATTTCACAGAACTCTATTGTTTACAACTCATTGAAAAGCTGGCTGCAGTTCCGTAGACATTATGGCTTAAATAATCCTTCAACTTTAGCCCTGGTTGTTAAAAACCACATTTTTCTGCCCTCCCTATCAAATCCTGCATTTCAAACCTGGTGAAACAAGGGCCTGCGACACATGAAAGATCTTTATAGAAATAACATATTCACTGAATTTACGGAGCTTGCAACCAGGCTTGATCTACCCCACTCTCACTTCTTTCACTTTCTTCAAATTAGACACTTTGTCCAAACCACTTTTTTTTTGTTTGTTTTGTTTGTTTTATTTGTTTCTTCTTCTTTTTTATTTACTTACATTCTTTTTTTATCTACGTCCTGAATTACATTTTTAGGGACAACGGACAATCATAGACATTTATGAAGGATGTAGAAGCAGACTGGGCTCATTGGATACTGTCATTATTGTTTCCAGACACCAAACTGTAGTTGTGTGAATGACTTTTAATTTTTAAACCCATCTGCCCATATTTCTTTTTCTTAATCTTTTCTTTTCTTGTGAAAAATAAAAAGATAAAAAAAAAATAAAAAGATAGGAAAGTATTTGTTTGGTACACGCCCCAAAATATCAGGTTCTGCCAAAATGGATAGTAAAACTTGGTTCACATTGCTACTTCTTGAGAAAAAAAAAAAGCAGGGTTGTTTTTCTTTGAGAAAAGAAAATGTCAATAATCTTACTGTTAGATATATTTTATTCATTTTTTTAAGATCATAAATAACAAGCAGGTGCTCTGCATTCACACTGATATCAAAATACAAAAGAAAACATTGCCCCATCCAAAATAACCACAGAACCCACCACGGCAATCCCACACCCCCTGTACGCTCCATGTCAGTTCCCCCATCCAATTGCATACTGTTGCAATATGTAACAAGTTATTAAAAAATGCGGCAAAGTCTATTTGAAGATGCGTTAAACAATTGTATAAAAAAAATTATACAACATGCGGTGCTATTACACAATGAGTTGAAAATGCATTACATTATTACATATTGCAGCGTTATTACATAATGCGGCAGACAGATACGATGACAGAGTGAGTGACATCAAGGAAAACCAAAAACGATAGAAAATCAAAAATTCTAAATACATTTAAAAATGAGAAATAAAAATAATACATAAAAAAATACATATGTAAAGATAAACGTACATAAAATTTAAATAATTGGGGCAGATCCAAAGACAGGTGATTACAATAGATAAGAACATGTCGTGCTGAAAGATAATCTTTAAAGGCATATATCCCTTTATTTACAATGTCCCACAGCTGCGGGTAAACTCCTTAGAAAGGCTCACCATGTTTTCTCAAACAGACTATCATCCCAGTAAGTCTCTCGAAGGGTAAAACTTTACACATTTCTTGGCACCATTGTGTAACAGTGGGAGGTGTTTCACCAATCCACTGCTTTAATATGCAATCCCGAGCCAAAAATAGAAGTTTGTCGCAAAGTCTCAAATCAGATCAACCAGTCATATTCGATATATTTCCCACCCAGATCACGTTGCCTTTTCTGTATAATCCTGCTGATATCTAATTATGTATGAGTAGAACAGCAAATAAGCATGATAAAGAAATTTTTTTGTGACTTTTCCATTTAATAAATAATAAATCTACTGTATATCACTAGAAATAGGAATGTCCACCTTTGGCAGAATAAAGTTACAGACATGAAGGTGCCCACAAAGGGGTTGTTGTAAATAACAGGGTTATGATGGATGTGTAAATGTTTTTTAGTTAATTCACCAAGAATAATCTCAATATTAAATTGTGGAGGAGGACCCTCGCTGGTTGGAGAGCAGGTAATTACGTTAGAAAGGACATTTCACAATGAAAGCTAATATTCGCTGTGAAGATGTGAGTCAGATCAGGTCTGAGAGACAACATGAGTTCGTCTGATGTCTGGCACAAACAGCAGACGGTGGGGCCCATTTTGATATGAAGTGTTTTGAATTATTACCACCCTCGCTCTTTTGAAGTTTTGAAGGAGTGAAGCTAAAATGTGAACGCATTGTGAGTGTGAAGTCCATTTGTAAGGTCTTTGAACCATATCTTTAATGTTTAATAGTCTGATTGATTAAGAGGAAAATGGAACACAAAGCTAAAACAAAGAAAAAAGGTGCTGATTTTTAACCTTTTAAAGCCAGAAGTGACACAAACAGTACGTGTCTCTCCTGTTAGAGCCACAGTCTGAATGATGGGGCTTCTTTGCTCTCCGTGCTGCCCCATGTGGTTGGAAATGCTTTTATCTATAGTGTTGCAATTATTGTTAATCCTTCAAATATTCTGAGACAAAGTCATGTAAAACCTCCACAGTTTTAATTCAGAACCAAATTGAGCATGAAAGTACTGGATGTTCAGTATTTTTTATCCCCTCAAATCACAAATACTTCAAAACATGTCAGGTAAAAACAATCCCATGACGATTTGAATTATGCAAGAGGAGAGCTTGTTTTACGTAAATGTACGATTCAAAGAAAATGTTTCCAAAAATTGCTGTCAAACAGATTTCTTGGAGTTTCGCTCGCTGATGTCCCATTTTCTGTGAGCTTCAGATGATAAACAAAAACAATGGGGAATGAAATGTTGTGGTTTTTAGTTATCTGCTCTCACTTTATGTTCACTAAAGCAGTGAGTTTTCATCCACCTGTGCTGTGACAGATAATCAGGTGTGCACTAGAAAATGCACTAGAAAATTCTTCAATTTCATTCAATTGGTTAAACAATGTTTTCACTGGCAATGATTTGATTCTGAGTGTCTGCACCTGAAATGTGTTTGCTGATCAAGAAATATACACACTCTTCAGGTGGCAGTTGGGAGCACATTACGAATTAACTCTGTTAATTTCAGACACTAAAAGGAGTGAGCAGCCGTAGACATAGATATAAACTCTAGACCACATTGGGCTGTTTGAGGCGGTCAATAGGCTCTGACTTACAGTTAGTGACAAACCAAATTCAAGGAGCAGGACAAGAGAGTGAACTTAGCTGAACAAATACTTCTCAAAGGGTTCATCCATCAAATACTACATTCATGAAAAAGAATCAGTAAGACATCTATCTATCTATCTATCTATCTATCTATCTATCTATCTATCTATCTATCTATCTATCTATCTATCTATCATCCATACTCCTTGATAAGAGATGGTCTCTTTCCTACTCAGGCGTTGGACATGTTGAGAGGTGCCGGACGGGTGTGGGGATACTCACAAGCCCCCGGCTGGCTGCCATACAGTTGGAATTTCTCTTAGTGGACGAGAGGGTCGTCTCCCTGCGACTCAAGGTTGCAGGGACAAAAACTTTTGACTGTTGTTTGTGCTTGTGCACCAAGCAGGAGTTGCCTTGTTGGAGTGAGTTGGTGAGGTCCTTGACAAGACACCACTAACACACTCCATAGTCCTACTGGGCGACTTCAACGCTCACGTTGGCAACAACTGGGTGACCCGGAGAGGGGGTGATTGCGACTAAGGGCTTACCTGATCTGAACCCGAGTGGTGAGTTGTTATTAGACTTCTCTGCTAATCGTGGCTTGTCTATAACAAACACCATGTTTGAACACAAGGATGCTCATAAGTGTACTTGGTATCAGAGATCCTTGGTTCTCAGATCGATGATCGACCTTTTTGTCGTGTCACTTGACCTGAGACCGTATGTTCTAAACACTCAGGTGAAGAGAGGCACAGAGCTGCCCACTGATCACCATATGGTGGCGCTGGTGTCTGTCATGTAGGCAACTCAAGGTCACGCTGGTGAACATCAGCGGTCCGGGAAGCTGTCAAGCTAAAGAAAGAGGCCTTGAGAGCCTGGTTGGCTCATTTGACTCCAGACTCAGCAGACAGGTATCGGTGGGCTAAGAGGACTGCAACTGTAGTGGTTACAGAATCAAAGTCTGCGGCATGGTAGGAGTTCGGTGAGGCCATGGAGACTCCGGCTCTCAACATGATTCTACCTTTCAGGACTGGCATAAAAATGTAATCCTTTAAAAACATGGTCGTTTCATCTCTTTTGATGAACTATCGAAAAGATATTGCATTCCTAAGACACATTTCAGTGGTTGCACAACTTAATGTCTTGCCTCAAACTGGAAATGTTATGATTCTCAATAAGTGGCTCTGAGAAGAAATTCTATGTGTCTATATGTGAAAATTCTGAGTACGTTGAACCTGAAATGAGGGAAATTCTGAGTTTTCAGTTACAGAAAGGGAAGTTAATTGAAACTCTCGAGTCAGTCACCATGGCAACAGACTCTCTGAATGTGACCTGCTCACAGGCAGGTTCACTATAGGAAATATGGAGTTTCTACCGTCTCCTCCCACACAAAGAAAGCTGTTCGACACGGATTGTCCATTTCTCCTCAATGCGATTGATCTTTTTTGTTTTTATTTTACCTTCATTTTACCAGGAAAGTCCCATTGAGATGAAAAACCTCTGATATCAAAGCTCAATTGATTCAAAAGTCTTACGTGGGGAGAGAATCTTCCGACCAAGATTAGACGTCCTGTCATTTCCAGAGCAATATCTTTTCCTTTCTGGTTGGACAGAATTATTTACCTGGAGGAATTGCACGAATTGCACACCGCGAACGTCCACCGTATTAATTATTCGTGGGGAAAACTCCTTCCCTAATTGACCCTTGTGCCACATCAGAGTGCATTTTATGCACATCATTACGTTTTTTTTTTGTAAAATGGTAGTTTTAAAAAATGATCTTGGTAAAGCAACAGTGTGTATAGCGGTTACAAAAGTCACCCTTGCACTGAAACAACTGTTTATTAATTTTATTTATGTGTGTAGTAACTCTAGTATTTTATTATTTCATTGAGTATTGATGTACACATTTTTACATTTCATATTACTCCACCTCAAAATACATTTTCTTAGGGGTTTAAATTACTACTTGAAGTAGCTACTAAATTATTATTTTTTTAATAACCGACATCAATTTAAATGCTAAAAATAAAATCAAAGTGAGGTTCAATCATGGAATATATTAATGTTTGCCTTTTCATTCTGAATTATCGTTTTATATTTCATTTTTAGCTGCTTCAAATTTTCCTGTTTGGATTGCACCTAAATGAAATTTAGATTTTACACCTATTTACTATCTCTACCTGTGAGCTGCAATATTAAATTAAATGTTACGTCGATGGAGTAGATAGATCATTCAAACTTATACATTGACTCATGCAGCAACTTTCTTTACAATTTAATGGTAAATAAAGAGACAGATGGCTGTGAAACACAAACTACTTTAGGAAAGGTGGCAAACACCGGGCAGCAATATTGGAGATATTTTCAGGATCGTAACGTTACGGAGCAGTCACAGAAGTGTGGCGTGTCGTGACAGGCAGAACAATCAGGTGGAATTAGATAATCTTCCATGGCACACCTAATGCTTGCCCACGGCATACTTTTGTGCCACGGAACGATGGTTGGGAATCACTGTCTTTGTTACCCTTGGCAGATTTTTCTTGATATTTACATCTCTTACTTCTTCATTTGTTATGGTAGAGGACCAGCAGGCCATAAAAAAATTTTAAATATTCATTCTACAATGCATCTTAAATGTATTCGCTGTGATGTCTCTTTACAAATTACATCAAAGCAGACATGCTGGGGGATAGTAAATGTACAATTGGCAAGAAGCACTCTGTTTCTCAAAACACACCAGGGCGTGTGTGTATGCTTGTGTTTTTAGGTCAAAGATTGGCCGTCCTTTGCGTTGCTACTATACACTGTTCAATTTTGGCGCTGATTGTTGTTTTCTTACTAAGTTCAGCCCCCGGAGTCATTTTAGGAATAGCAGCTACTTTGTTCGACAGCTTTGTAACTCCTGTATGATGCAAGCTTGTATTGACAGGCCTGATTTCACGACCTGGTGGGTTCAGTTTTGCCTGTAGGCCACATACTTGAAAACTATCAAGCCATGAAAGAACATCAATAAGAATAATAAAAGCTTAGCTGCTTAATGAGCCCAACAAGATAACCGACATTGATTTCATGAAATACAAACAAGCATCCCTCCCTTTGTGAGATGATAATCTGACCACTGGATACTGGATGTTCTTTAATGATGGCTCTGCTCACTTGTTATTATACCTGACCTGTCATTACTGCTCTTGATTACACCAGCGCTTTTATGTGTGTTATGAATTATCATGCAAAACACAGTCTTGTGTGTTTTATAAATGATTTGCTTATCAGAGACCCAACACGAGGATACTAACTTATAAAGAAGAGACAGAAACAAAAACTAAATCAGATGTATAGTGAAACGTAAGAGCCAAAGTCAGTGCTGCTGTGTCTGGTCAGCTATCAGCCTGTGATGATGACAAAGTGCCATCCTGCTTGAAGGTAATCACTATTGTTGGGGGGTAAATCACTGTTACGTCAAAAATCTAATCAGTCTGTGGAAGGTGGTCGACCAATGAAGTCGACCTTTTCAGCCAGCAAGGGCGAACACTGAGAGGCACACATGTACGCGTGTAGATTTTGATTCTGTGCTTTACATTGAAGTTACGAATGTTGATAAAATGTAGGATCTTAAAGAAAAAATTGTTCCTCTCAAGGAATTTGTGAAGTAAACTGAATGAAGTCAGGTATTTAATCCATATGGAGGTTAAGGTATGTTGCAGAACTGAGCATCAACTATTATACTGGTTTGCTCATACTATGACTGATTGTGAGAACTTTTCTGTCACTTTTTGTTTGTCGGGAAGTCACGGTAAGCACACCCAGGCCTACTGCAGGTGGGCAAGAGGTTGTGTGTGTGTGTGTGTGTGTGTGTGTGTGTGTGTGTGTGTGTGTTTGTGTCCCTCTTCAGTTTATTTTGCAACTCAACTCAACTTTATTTCTGAAGCACTTTATCAACATCCACGGCTGAACTAAAGTGCTGTACACAAATAAACCTAAAAATCGAGAAGCATGAGATGCAATCAGTAAAAAACAAAACAAACAAAAAAAAAGATAAAATACAATTTAATGGAAACAAAAGCAACAGTATAAGAGTCTAAAAGCCAAAGAATAAAAATTGCTCTTAAAGGAATCATATCACACAACTTGTCAACACTTTCACATGGTTCCTATACGTCCAAAAACTTTGTATTCAAAGTTTGTTGCCCCAAATCCAGCTTGTCTTTGATTTTCAGCCATTTGAATATTCGATCATTGGAGCCTCATTCAGAATCCTCTGGGTTTCTGCAAGCAAGACTGGCACCGCCCCACATGCCCATATTGGGAAGAGGAGGAAGTCATTTGCATTTGTTTACATTGTATTAATCGCTATGTCACGGAGAAACGTCATTTAACCAATTTGAACCATAATCTGACCCAGAAAGAGAGGCTCCTGAAGAAGTTTCAACATGTGTGTCTGAATATGTTAATTAGTTTGGTTGCATTGTAAGTTACTACAAAGTAACTAACGGTCGCTCCTGCTGCATGGTAACTGTTGCGGTTTTTCATATTATACTGAATTCATCACACCCTCAGACTCTACAAAACCTCCATTTGATTTGATCTACAGTCTCTATCAGCACAACTTTGGGGACATGAACAATACCTCACAATAAAATTCAATAAAATACAACATGTCCTCGGCTGTTGCAAACCAAACCAGTCCAGTGTTTCAATATAACAATATAAAAACATGTAAATCAAATAATTTTACCTACAGTTTCCACATTTGCAGTCGAGTCAGGGATAGTTGGTACAGATCCATGCTTAATTAGAAGTCTTTCAGCAAATCCAGAGTTGTACTGGCCATGTTATGAAAACACTCCTCCGTGACGTACTTCAGCACACATACAAAACTTTGGGAAGTCCTATTGGTATATTCCCATTAAAAATAAAATGAATCCACTGGATCCTCACAGGCTCAGTCGAAGGCAGTAAAAATAGGCTCCTCTGTTCCTTGATACAGTTAATAATGGTGCATCTGACGTGTTTTACATGTATCGTTGCCATGTTGGTTTACCTTCAGAGGAAGCGAGGCGTACGTGGAGCAGCCTGATTGTGGGAGGGTCTACCTTGAGTGGGATTGGTTTAAAAACCACTAATGACGCTACTCAGGGCTGCTTTCCAACTTGCTCGTTGGAGCACACACTTAAGAAAATATTAAACAAGCCCCAGAAAGAGACGACTGATTTTTTACACTTCTGGGGCAATATTCCGAGGTATGGGGACACATATTATTGTTGGAAAATCATTAGAAAGTAAATTTTGTATATGTCCCCTCTAAGATGAGAGGCAACTCATTCCTTAACTTTGATGCAGCAACAGAAAAAACTCTGTTTGCTCTGAGTTTCTGTCTCGACCTCGGTACCACAAGGAGCAGCTGATCAGCTGACATGAGGCACCAAGCAGGAGCTGGAGATTACAATTGCAACAACACATCATCAGTGGGGTAAAACTAACCTCACGATGGTCTGAACCAAGCTCACATTCCCTATTAATGTGTGAACAGTCCAACGCTTGGTGAATTCTGCTTCAGGCAGACACCGAAGGATGAACCTGAGCCAAATACTAAAAACAAATAAAGAATCTTAAAATGAATTCTAAAATACACGAGCAGCCATTGGAGGGAAGAAGCTTGACTGAAGTACTACGCTGCCAATTTAAAATCACTGTCCATGTTCCAACTCAGCTGAGTTCCCTGCTCTCCTCCTCAGTGTTGTTTAGCTTTATTTGTAAGGTTTGTTTCACAGTTGTCGTTACACTGTTTCCGACCGTGCGTATTCGTTCATGAATTTACTTGATTCCTGAGTTTAGTGACTTCCTGCGTTTTTGTAGTTTTGGTAACGTGGAGTTTTGGTGAGTGACTCGGTTTTTAGAGTAATCTTGGTTTCATCTCAGGATAGTTTGTAGTTTACCTCCTGCCCACTAGTTGGTAGTATTGAGTCTTATATTTTGGTAGAATTGCTTTTTGTTCATTTTTCCCTAAAATTCCTGAAAGTTTTGTTATTAATTATCTGTTTCTTTGATCTGCATCTGGGTCTCAGTATCGCCACGTAAACGTCTGTAGTGTTTCAGGCCATCCCCCCAAAAAACCCTTGCAATGGAGGAAAGTTGAAAGCGTGTGTGTTTGTGCTCTGCTATCGTCTTCATGACGCATGTGACAGCAGTCTGCAAGCCCTGCCTGTCTGTCTGTCTGTCTGTCTGTCTGTCTGTCTGCCTGTCTGTTTGTCTGTCTGTCTGTCTGCCTACTGCCCACCCTCCCCACAGCTTGGAAAACAAAGCTCCAGAATTTCAGCTTCAAATTCTCAATCATCAATGTGAACTGC
>OMNM01015485.1:2851-17631 GCA_900302745.1 Parablennius parvicornis | reverse complement strand
AAGGGGGACCCAAGGAAATTGGTTAAAAAAAAAGAGCTGCAGGACAGAAGGAGCAAAGCAAAGCAAAAAAAAAAAAAAAAAGTCCAAATCAGAAGGTTGGCAGGAGAGTGAAAGATAGGAGCAAAGGAGACGATGGGTAATAAGGAGAGGAAAAGAGGAAAAAGACAAGAGCAGCACGCCCCTACACAGGTGTGCTCACCACTCAAGGCTGAATGAATCGCATGCCTCAGCCCTCACCACAGCTAATAAGGGTCAAAGGAAGAGAGGAGCAGGAGGAGGAGGAAGGAGGCGACGGTGACTGAAAAGAGAGAGAGCGAGAGAGTATGTTTTCTCACCTCTCCTGTAGCTGCAGGGAAAGATAAGAGGGGCTGAATCCCTGTGCAAACAAGCCCAGAGACACCTCAGAGTCGCTCTGTATTGGGAGAGCTTGTACATACACACACAGAAATACATGCATACCTGTTTGAGGACTTCAGAGCACAGCACTCACTTCCAAGGTCTGTCCAGGAGGAAATATTAGCCTCCTGTTGACAGTCTAAGCCCGAGTTTTCTTATATCATTCACCGGGAAGCAAATAAATAAACTCACACATCAGTCAGTGTCACAGAAGCCTGTCGTAGGAGTAAAACATCTCTAAAACATCAAACACCAAACAGTCTGGTGTTTAGATCCAAACAGCGGTTTGCAAAGAGGTGCTTTGTTCAGCCAAACTCCAGACCAATTTAGTTTAGTTCTTAATTTACAGTTTTTGTTTTGTTTTTTTCCTTTTGCAGAGGTAGCATCCTTTTGACCTGTTTCATGTAGCAGCAACAAAAACATGCATTTATCTCATGCAATAGAACGTTGCACTTGATGCATTCAGCCTCATTAAATTCCTGGCATCCAGCAACCATAGAGGAGCATGCATTCTTCCCCGAATGACCAAAAATATATAACAAAGTGTTCAACAAATGTGTGGATATATTCACTCCCTCCAGTCACTCATGAGCAATGTGCCTAAACTGAGTTTAACACCTTCCGTGGCTTTGGGCCCATTCTCCTGTCGGCCAGGAATGCAAACACACATTCATCACGACGGGACGTTGTGTATCATTAACCCCTATCCTCTGCTGTGTCTCTCCCAGGCGAGCTTGTTGTGGGGATTTACCATCATTTTAGTGGTTTTTACATCCCTTCTCATGTGTCCAAAGACTTGATTCTTTCAGCATCTCATAACTTCCACTGATCGGGGTTTGTTTCTTAAAATGGAAATGCTGTTCTTTTCATCACACAACGGGAGGAGCGCTCAGCCTGTTAGCCTGCAACGGTGCACAAAATCTACTGGTTGGATTAAGCAGTAGACACACTCGTCAACACTAATATCGTAATTTAATAATCCTCTTGAATTTACTTCAGTAAAATAACTGACACATATACAGTTCAACAATAATGCAATTTGAAGTATTTTATATTAACTTATATTAATTATATTAACAGAAAATGACTGTAAGATTAAACAGAAAACATCGAAATAATTAAAGAGAAGAATGATGAAAAATAAGAGTACAAGAGTTAAAGATAAAGTGCAACATAAAATAAATACTTGCTTCTCTAAATGGCAGCAGTAGGCAGGAAGATTTCTAAATTGTAAAATGAAATTCTAAAACGCCGGCTCGGCTGTGAGGTGTGGCCAGGCAAGACGCACAACTGCGGAAAACAATCATGTTGAGCTGTATTCATAGTGACATGTGGATGGAAATGTAATTTTTTTTAAAAGATACTATTGGCTCCTGTGGACGGGGTCTTAAAAGAATTTCGATTCATCTTGCAGTTTTCAGGGAGTTTATTCAAAATATTTGGTGCACAAAAACTAAAAACAGGTACTGCGTGTTTGGTTCTGACTCTGGGAACAGAAAGAAGGTTTGACCCAGATGAACCTGAGAGGTCGGGTTGACTTGCAATATAACAAAACTTCTGAAATGTATTCTGGGCCAAAGACATTACAGGGTTTGTAGACCAGCAGTGATATTTTGAAATCAATTCTTTCTATGACATCAGTCCTTTGCTACAATCCTCAGCTGATTATAAGCTTTAAGAACAGTGATCTTTGATCACTCACCTTTTCTCCAAAAGCCAGTACTTGACACATAAAGGACCACTTGACACATATGTAGATGTCCCTTTCTTTCGGATGGTATATAAACAAATCTGGTGGGTGCCGTGCCAGAGATCCTGATAAACTGTGATGAAAGCTGTCCTCGGACCAAATAAAACCAGAAGTGAGATTATCGCACTGCCTGTGTTCAGGCGTATGTCATTAAAGAGGTGTCTCTGTGCTGTGTTCAAAATTAACACCATTAGATCTCATTTACTTTTCATTAGATCTGTGGAAAAAGTGTAAAACTGACTGAAATCAAAAACAGCTTGACAATACAGACCAAAACACATTTATGTCTTTATCTTTGAAGCCTAACTGAGCCACTTTAAACAAAGAATTTATCACATCTCACAACTATTTTAATGTGCCTTCTGCGATTGTAGTTAACATTTTCAGTTTGGACAAAACAGGACGAAAGTTTCCTTGTATGATAATTGGCTTGATAAATTTAAGAAGAAAAAAAAAAGAAAAAGAAACATGACTTCTGATCTTTAATTCCAGATTATAAGGATTATTCCAGATATTTAATGCAGACATTGTCGGTAAGCAACATTTAGGTCACGAAATGAAAATAAAAATAATGAATAATTTGAATTTGTATATTTTGAAACAAATCGATCAAATATAAGAAGCATGACACAATAAAGAAATATGTCAGCAATTGAAGGATTCAGCTCCACTGACGTTGAAATCCTCTCTCATACAAGAGTGATGACTAATGTCAGGAAATGTTGGATAAATGCAACCAGAAGTGAAGTCAAAAGCCATGAAAGTGCACCTGGCTTAAACATCAGACATAAAAAAAAACCAAGCAAAAAACATCACATCTGCTTGTAGATGTGTTGAGCCACCACAAACCCTTGATAATGCTTTCATCTATCAACCCTGCAAGGATTTAGTTCAATCTTTATGACCGATAAATTACCAAAGCGATTTTAGTTTCAAATGTTAATTAGCAGCCCTCAAAATTAAAATGTTTTATTAAATGAAACAAGCATTCATCAACATGATTTTGATTATTACTTGAAGCAATTATGAGGTTAAATATTCTGTGTTCTGTGTTGTAAGGATCAGCTACTTCTTTCTGACTGTTTATAGTCAGATAACTACTTGCTAATCCCCCAAGCCAAGGCCATGTGAGGCTTTCTTTGTACACTCTGACAGCTCTACAAATGGCAATTCAATTTTTATTATATATATGATTTTGAAGGGACTGATTTAATTTATAACTTGAGCTGCTCTATTTTGGAATATTCTGACCTCAAACAACTTAAATTGAGCACCATCTTGCGACAACATCCATGTCAATATAGTTGGGTTTTTTTTACGACCCAATTTGATTTTGGTCTAAGAATGGTTGTATTTAACTATTTGCTTATAAAATAGTGATGGTCACTTTGGCTCCTAGCAGACGTGTGGTCATCAGTGTTGTGCAAGTTACTAAAAAAAATAGCTCAGTTACTTTGTTAATTACTTAAACCAAAAACTAATGCGTTACTGTTAATAGTAACGTTTTAGTTACTTTTTTGAAGAACATTCTTCAATGCTGTAGAAACAAGCTGCATTTTTTCAACAACATACCGTGATACTGCTTTGTTGATCTGCCCCTGGCTAACAGTCCGGTTTAAATCCATCTGTTGTTTGGGTGGAGCGCCTTCACTCACTTCCAATGTGCCGACGGACGCGGGGTTAGCGTTAGCTTCCACTAGCTTTGTCGTAGCATGTTGCTTTACGCTCAACTAAATTGAAGTAATGAGCGTATTTCCATTTAGAAAAGCTCACGACGCTCTCGCCTGGACTCGCCATAATAGGTGTTTTGGATCAACTGGTTTACCTGTTAACTAGTGACCGACTAGCACGGTAAAACTCAGACAGTGAGTGACACTGATTAACAGGGGAACCAGTTAATTCCATACACCGGCCGCCGCGGCAAGGCTGTTAACAGGAAGAAATAGGATGCAGCTTGCCAATGAATTAATTCATCAAGTAACGTAGTAACGGATGAACACACCACATTTTAACGTAACAGAGTTACTTTATTTAAAAAGTAATGCGTTAGAGTATTAGTTACTGTCAAAAGTAACGGCGTTAAAGTAACACTGCCCAACACTGGTAGTCATGTATTATACTGATTTCTCCAAAGTTCGCAAACTAGTAAATACTGAATCATCTGGCATGAGGGAATTATTTCTCCTTTATTCCTTCAAGCTCACTGCTGCCCCTCACTGAACTCAAGTATAAACACATTTCATCATTGTTTATAAAATTGTCGGCTCACCCAAACAGTTTTGTTCAATTTCATCCATGAAATTTGCCAGAGTTTATGCACCTCCCACCTCCCTCAACTCAGTGTAATTATAACCAACCGCTGTCCAACTTCTGCTGAGGTTTTCAGTTACAGCAAGATAGTTACAATAGAGGATCTGTTGTAATTACCCCAAGCTGACAAATGATACAACACATGAACTGTTTGCTCAGCCAATTATAACATTTTTCCAGCAATATTTGTCAAATTACTGATGGAAATTTGTGTTATTGTACACCATGGTCTCTCTCTTTACAAAAGAATGACCAAAGTTAGCACACACTACTTTTTTCCCCAGTCCAGACACCTTTATAGACTGTCAAGGCTTCGTCCTGCCAAATTCTCTCAGGTCCACCACATCATAATTCAAGATAATTCAATGAAACTCAAACCGCAGAACTAATTTCTGTCCACTCCTCAAGCAGCATGGGCCCTGCACCGAAGTGACAGCAATTAAGAGCTTTGGTTATTTATTAAACTCGGAGCAAGGACCTTTCTCTGTGTGGCTTTTGGAAGAGAATAAGCGGCGTAGGAGTGCAGGCAGGTCGAGGAGCACAAGAGTTTGCTTTTATATGTGTAACACAATCCTCTTCGAAAGCAGCTCATTTCCATAGGAGGCCATTTCGAGTAAAGGAGAGCAGAGGCTTATCCACAGCGGAGTGAGCCAGCCCTGCCCAGTGGCTACATTTACACGGCTAAATTTATAACTTCACCCCTCATTGAGCAAGAGTGTAAACTTAGAGTAGTCTTCAGTCAGCTCTTGTTTGCATTTTTCACAGTTTAAATTATAAGAGTAAAACAGACATACAGTGTTTGACGGGGAGAAGAAACAGGGTTTAGCTGGAAAAGATGCTGCGCTCTGTGTGGTCTATGCGAACTCCTCTGACATTCAACCAAGATAACAAATGCCACTAAAGTTTAATCAGCTGGTGTGTTATCCTTGTTTGTCACCTGAGCATTCATTCTTATTATTTGACACCCAAACACAGGTGATTTCCATCTGAATCCATCTCCATGGGAAGTCTGCAATGGACTGAATGACTTTCAATGACTTAGAAAAGAGATCCATGTCCAATAAAAAGACACGGGTTTCAATATTTATCCTTAGAAATCCATCTAATTTAATGAAATCCAGCTAGAACAGGTTGCCCTTGTTTGTGTGATTGATGGATTGATTTCAAACCCGCTCAGCCTTCGAATCACCGAGCTTATAATCACATTGGTCAGTGGGATGATGAGGAACATATCTGGCCTGTGGAAGATAGTCAGGTTCTCACTGAAACCAAAACAGCGAGCTAACGACTTCCGTCCCTCTCCTCGTCATGTGTCTTTGACCGACACAGTAGGATTTTTTATTTATTGAGCATATATAAAATGTTTTCTGTTCAGGATTTAAACATTATTGTTTTCATGAGTTCAGCTCATGCTGACATCAACATGTTTTCCAATTAGAAAGACGCATATGTGTTTGATATGCTCTGCATTGAATTTTATATCCAAAAATAAGCCCATGTCTAAATTTTTACGAACTGTCAGTGGCCAAAACATGACTCCTCAGTCTATTGTAGGCTGGTTATTTGATCAATAAATGATGCAGGAAGCGCAGGAAGCAAGAAGACACAACCGTCCAAAAGGTGACTTACAATTTAAAAGGCTGTTTATGTGAAGTTCAACAATCCAGCAACACAAATCTTTATTTGCTCACCAAAGATACTTGTGGAAGAACACAAAACTAATATAAGAGAACACAAACTTGGGTAGCTTGGCTGCACTCCAGGACAAACATTTTACTCTGAGTGACACAATGCATTAAGACTGAAATGGCAAGAGCGGAGTTTAGATTTCAAATAGTTTTCATTGAAAGTTTTCAGTTGTGTCATTTCTTACTGGTGCTTGGCTGCCTCTCTTACATGGTATTTCTTTTACTATGAACAGTTTTAATTTTTGTTCTACATTTGACATTGTGCAGCTAAAAAGTTGTTTAATCATATTGGCTACATAAGGTCTATCCCTCAGGGGCAGACTTTTTAGAAAAGCTTCTACAAAGCTTCTTTTTAAATGAACCCACATCAGTTTTGTTTCGTTGAGACAGTGAAAGCTTCTTGCTGTTTGATCCCTATATCTCCGCAAGTCATCTGAAGTAGACATGAAGCCTCGCACATGGCCACTTAACCATTTAAGCTGACACACACTTAAACTCTTTCTCACACCTTAACAGTGAGTCTGTCCTTTAAGTCACCAGGTGTGTCCTCCAGCCAGAGAGTCGCCTAATTTGTCATCTGACAGGACAGCAAATCGGTCAGCTCTAAAGCTGGCGAAGATGATCAGATCTTCAGAAGGAGGAGGCAGCATGTTTCCCACCTGTGCACCATGTGCTGTGCACCTTGATTTACTGGCAAGCTGCAGGCCCTGAGCTGCGGTTATGGGCACATGCTCTTAAAAGCATAACGCAAGCTCTCTGAAGATCCAACCGGGAACTGGCTTTGCCCCCCTCGTGCCTCAAAGTCTTCTGACATGCTCCTAAATTTACAGGCCTGGAGACGTGCTGGACGGGCCTCCACGCTGTTTATTGGGCTTCCCGAGACCCTCTGTGTGTGTGTGAGTGTGTGTGCATGCGTGTGCGTACGTGCGACCTACTGAACAAAGCAATGAAAGCAGTGACAGATGGGTCTGATAAAGTAACTAATAGGTACACACACTTTAAGGGAGGTTTTCTGAGGCTGATAAGAGGGGCCAACAACACAGGTACTCACACAGAGATAAGAGCAGCAACAGAAGCTGAGTACAGGAGTGCAGGAAACAGGCAATAGAGATAAAAGAGAGAGTGTGACCAGGGAGGATAGAGGAGGGGCTCTGCTGAAACACAGACCGTCTTACAGGAAATATGGACTTCAGGATGGGAGGACAGAGTTGTCTTGTAGTACCTCACTTGTCAGATTATCTGACAAAAAAACAACAACTCTGTTGTTTCCAAGAGTCAGAGGTCAATCATAAAGAGAAGATATACCGTATTACATTACTGCTTTTTCAGCAGTCTTTTCCCCCGAGGCCCACTGTAATGTGGATCTCCCCGAGAGCTTGTCTGTTATACAGCCTGATTGAATAACAACCATATCACCACTCTCGGTCGAAGTAAAGATAAAGAACGCACTGCTTTTAGACACTTTGGCTCTCTTCCTATTAATTTAATTCAAACAGCCACATATCTCATGTTTAGATTTAGAAAAACATGGTTCATTTTCGTCCTTTTCTGTCACATGCGTTAGCGGCTTAATATCAAAAAGTGATTTCAAGGAATGAACACGTTTTGAAGCTGTAAATCTGAATGTGGGTTGACCAAATGGCGTGGGATTGAAAAAAGAAAAAGACCCAACCCCAGTATCACCCCACAAACTCCAACAATTCATCGACTCCTTTGAAGGCTTTCAGAGTGACACAGCACAGGAAAAATAAATCTCAGGAAAAAGGCAGTGAATGAGGTGAAGTGTCCCAACCGTACAGCTGAAAATGAAATTCTGAGTATTCCCAGGAAATCAATGGAAAATAAAGCTCCCGTTTGATGAGGAATGAAGTGGAATTTAGTTACAGACTGTGTTTCTGGCTTTGTAGATGTTTTGATTAAAATGGTGACAGATCAGGATTTATAGTATGAGCTGAGTGGAAGACAGATAGTTCAACATCCTCTCCTCAAAAGAATCCATATTTACATCCACAAAATAACGAAAAAACACAGCTCGTGGACAACTATTACTCAACACCAATTTTCAAAGCTTACTGGTTTGGCCGTGAAAATAAATTAAGCATTTGGATTTGGATCTAGCAATTGGAAAATGATTACATTCCTGAAGCATATGTGTTCGATAGACCCCCCAGTTTGGGAGGAAGTGTGACAGACGTCCTGGGCTTGCATTCAAAGCCCAACATTAATCAGAAACAGGCTATTAGGATTATCCTCCATTATTTTATCATTTGGTAAACAGGCACAGCCCTTTTTTCTTTACCTCACACACACAGCTGCAGTCCAAGCAAGCTCAACTACTGGTAGACATGCCAGAGCCCGGCGTTCGCTTTCACATGTGCCAGCACACGAGCACAAACAGACACATTTCAATACACAAAATGAAGTTGACAATGCGCCATGGTGGTTTCATATGATGGCTGTAACAAAAAGTGAAATGTCAAGGGAAGTCTTTAGGCTTGTGGCACTTTTTCAAGGAGTGTTGCATTGGCTCTGTAAGATCTGTCTTTCTGTGCACGCCTCCACTTGTCTCTCACCACTGTAATTGTTGCCACACTGCTGCTGTGTACCCACCTGCACTCCCTATAGATAGTATAGTTTGTGGTTTGCGTACCCACACACGCGTGTGTGTGTGTGTGTGTGAGAGTGTGTGTGCGTGTGTGTGTGTGTGTGTGTGTGTGCGTGCGTGCACGTGACCACTCACTGTTTCTTCCTCTGTTTCCTCACAGCATGCGATTGCCATCCCGTGGGTGCAGCTGGCAAAACCTGTAACCAAACCACAGGACAATGTCCCTGTAAAGACGGCGTGACTGGTATCACATGCAACCGCTGTGCTAAAGGCTACCAGCAGAGCCGCTCGCCCATTGCACCCTGCATAAGTACGTGGAACCACAATTCGGCATGTCTGCCTTGCTGTAGGAACACGTGACCTGGCCCTCAGGAGCATAGCAGAAACTGCACTCTGTGTTGATACACTTGTGTGTATATTCAAAGTGATGCATACACCACGACGTGAACACACTTGTTAGAGCAGACGCAAGTCATCTCATCCTTCTTCCTCAAAGTGGTTAACGTCCGACTGTCGGATCCCTGACCAGTAAATCTGCTTGCTTAAATAAACACACCATTAAACTAAACCTCAATGTTATGGCCTTCCCGGCTCACTGGCCTTCATAAATCTCTGTGAAAAGCTAGAGCTGTTAAAAGCAGCATCTCCGAGCTCCAAAGTGTCCCGGATTGAAGTGCAGAATGATTCATACCACACTACAAAAGCAGCCTCAGTAGCTGTGTTCTCCTGATGAGTAAGATAAATAAGGCAAAAGTGACAAAATCACTAGGTTTTATCAGTTCCTTTGGCTGAAGCACACATTGTTATTGAAGGTCATAAAAGATACTTAAAGTTTGATACTTGTGAGGCATGAACATAGATGTGAATTTAATCACTCAAGACAACTTTAAAAGATACATTAAATTAACTTTTCTGGCTTATTTTTTATAGCTCAATTAAAAAAAATAAAAATACATGTGTCAAACATGCTTTGATTGCTGTAGCATAAAGATAAAGTCCTCAACTGATGACTTGTATAGTTGTTACAGTCAGAAGTCTTAAAGTCTCAAAACTGTTTTGATGTTTGTTTTCTATCATGCATGGCAGGTCCTCAGATTTAGGTTTGTACACATTAAGTATAAAGGTGTATATCTGGTTGTAATTGTCTCAAAGACTTGATTCTTGTTGTTGTTCTTCACACGTCTCACTTTCGCAGTCACTGCTATCGCACACCTCTACCCTGAGTGTGTTTTGACTTTTTCTTTGCATGTGTCTCTCAAGTGTCTTTGTGGTTTTGCCTTCAGCACTCAGACTGCTTGATGAGTCCTCTTTTTTTAATTCTTGCTCACAACAGAAAGACATTATGAGCGCCTTACTGATTATTTCCTGTTACCATCCTGCTCCTTTGCAGATAGGAGAGCAGGTCTCCATGCATGGTTTCTCTGAGTGTCAGCTCCCTACCAGCACAGTGTAAAGGAGGGAAATCAAGTCTTTGGATAACCAAAGAGCTCTGCACCACTGCAGCAGGGCATAAGTGATGAGAAATTATAATTGCAACTCAGTCATGGAAGATAAATAATAAAATGTATGAATACATGTTTTATATCTTTAGATACAAGGTTAAATCAGTTCATACTCAGACAAAAATGCCCAAGTGAGTAAAAACCCTGCAGAAAACTGATGAAATGCTGCTATAAGCCAGATAATACTGTAGATATAGAATAGAATGCTATTGAAACAAACAAGTTTCAAGTAATTTTATATACATATTTATTTATCATCAGAAAGAAACATCAGTTACCTGGACAGACACATTAGCAATTGTCTACTTTATGTTTGGAAAGTCTGCTGCTCACAATGTTTAACTCAGCTTCAGCAATGGACAGTTCTCTCAGCTGAGTTAGTTTTTGTCCTTTCTTTAGTTTACCTGCAGTGGTAACAGTCTGAATTTAGTGTGAGATCGGTTACCTTTATAACCCAGCAGAGGTTTTGTGTGTTGTTAATATTATCACCATCATTATCATTTGATCTGGTTTTGTACGAAATCTGTGATTGAGAATCTACAACAAAACAATGTCTGAGATCCACAAAACTCTTTGCCAAGCAGATTAAACACTCAAAATATACATATGTATGTGTATCACAGAGTGCAGGTTAAAGCTTGAATCTCTAATTTTCAAAGTGTTCAGTCATACCTATTTAAAGCCACATTTATTATCCTTAGATTTACACGAGAATGAAGCTGATATGTTTTTGTGTTTGTATCATGTTTTCTCTGGGAGTAGAGATTCCAGTTACGCCTCCTACGACTCCGTCCAGCAGCACAGAGGAGCCATCCGGTGAGTACATCCAAGATTGTTATATGTGTACATGTTAAAACACACACAAGGAAAAGAGAGTGTGGTCGATAAATATAAAAGGTTGTGGTATCCTTTTCTCTCATTGAATTCCATACCTCATCCCAATTTAATTTTTTTTCCACTAGTGAGAAAACAGACTGCAGGATAAATTGAATCCCACTTGCCTTCCTCCTCCTTATTAGCGATTCATGAATATTAAATCCATTAGTAGAAACCCTTCAACGTGCCTCCTTTAATCTCCTATACTTTCACAATTAATCAGCCTAACTGCGGCACAGTGGGGCGTTGGCCTGGTGCACAGCTCTGGGGTCTGGCAGTTTGTTTGATTTGATCATATTTCATCTTCCAAACTCCTTTTTTTTCCGGTCAGGATGCTGTCAGATAAGGCCGGGATGAGGAAGATTGTTTTGAAATGGATGTTAGCAGTGGTGGAAGTAATAAATTACATATACTGATGTTATTTCCTCATTTATGAAGTATCTTTAGGTACTTTTGTGGATGTTTTGTTTTCCCAGATATATGATTTTATTTAAGTACAATTTAACAAATGTAATCTCAATACTTATAATAAATAATAATAAATAGGTCTTTACTGACTTCCCCTGCTATTTTAATTAAAATCAGACCTTTCGGTGTATTGTGTTGTCGAAGCTAAAATGTATTCTGTCAACGGATTAAAAAAAAAAAAATCCTTGCATCATATATACATTTTTACATTTTATATAGTCTTGTATGAGAAATGTGTTTTGCGTGTATATCTTAGCCAGGTGGATTGAATCAACCAGTTATTGAGAATGAAATAAATGGGTTGAAATACACAGTATGATGTTGTAGTTTTTAGTTATTGTTTGTTTTTTTTTATTTAGCTATTTGTATTTAGATTTCTACATTTGTGTTTGAAGATAAATTCTTATTAATCTTTGGTATTTTGTTCATAGTGGCAGTTTCAGTACACATTCCTCTCTGATTTTTACGATTTTTCTGTGTTTGACATTCAACTTATTGGTTGATGTGACATTTTGCAGTGCATTTATGTGGAATATCTTTTTGTTAGAGAGTATGAAAAAAAAAAAGTTGAGCATGACTAAACAATGAATTGGTAATGAAGCCAAAACAATTATATTCTATCATTTTCACTTTCTAAACAGACCAACCTGTCAGAATAAGTTCCTTGTTTTGTTTCTGAAACTCGTGATGGAAAAATTTGAGTCATCTGGCTCATACTGTGTTTCTTTTATGTCCTCTGTGAAGTTGCAGGAGGCACATTTTATATATATACATGTGCGTGCGTGTGTGCGTGAGGCTCCAGCAGCTGTTGTTGGGCCTTCTGAGGTCTCAAACACCGCACGGCTTCGATTGACAGCACAGTCAGGCTATCGCGCTGGTCTCGCACCCTCCTCCACCTCTTTTCTTTTCTCTTTCATTCCCTTTTCACTCTCTTCCACCTCCTTCGTCTCCCTCTGTTTCACGCTTTGTCTTCACATAACACTGTGGGTGGTGCGCAGCTAGAATATCTGGAGTTTCTCTGGGCCCCTTGTCAGGAATCCATTCGCAGTTGGAGCAAAGGAAATTTCCTTTACATAATGACGTATTAGAAAGATCATTGTTAAATATTTTATCACCTGGACTCATGTAAGACAAGATCCCTAAAAACACAAATCTTTTTTGCAATCTTTTTGCAGAGTTTGTTGTTCTTTCCTTCTGGTTTTTGGCTAAAACAATTTTTTTGTAATTGATTTATTTGTAGTATTCAACTTATGTTATCACAACTAGAACTAGAGTGTGTGATCATTTGGGCTGTAACGCTTCATGTGATCTAATACTTACTGTGACTTCTGTTTCCTGAGTACAAGGCGCACCGCGTCAGTTTGGCTGGAGTCCAGCCGAGTGTAAGGATACTGCATTTTGATGGACATTGTGTATTGGTCATGTCAGATTCATAAAGAGGCTGGGGTCCGTCTGGCCCACCCGGGCTCGAGGCTCGGAGGATGCCGACAATAAACTCTGAGACTCCACAGAAGGTCATTCAACAAACACACCTCTGCTCGGACTGGTGTCCCTGCAGCTATGATGTCATCTAGTTTGTGATTACAAACAGATGTGCGTGTGTGTTTGTGTGTGTGCATGTGTGCTTGCATGCGTGCGTGTTTACATTTTGTGGGGAGTGATTTATTTAAGTATGCAAAGTCTTTATTAGTCATATAATCACTATTTGTTGTAGGGTGAAGTTGGAAAAAAAAGTAGATCACCTCCTAACAAATATTACAATATAATACAATTTGCAATGCATAATGGCTTCACACAAGTATAAATCACATAATTGTAAAAAAAAATTATAAATTTGAGATAGCCTACTGTGTAGTATAGGAAGAAAACAAAAGCAGGTTCAACATGATTCCAGGATGTTGTTGAGAAATGAGAAGGATGAGCGAGGGTGAATAGTAATGAAGGAAAATTCAAAAACCACTAAAAGGAAAAAAAAAAAAAACCCTATTAAACAAGAGAATAACACTGAAATGACAAAAGTGTTTTGGGACATCCATGTAGAAATGTAGGAAGTTCATTGAGAAATAAATGTGAAAAAAAAAAAAGCTAAAAAGTTATGTATGAGAGCGTGGTGTTGGGCTGACAGCTGTGAGGCAGGTGTCTCGTCGCGCCTCACTTGAATCAGAGGAGTGGAGTTGGTGTGAAGTGGGGTGGGGGTGAAAAAAGCAGGAGGTGAATGCAGTGTACAAGGGAAGATAGAGTGGATATTAATTTGTCTCCTGCAGAAGGGCTCCCCCCCCCCTTCTCCGACCACACGGAGGGCTGGAATGCATGGAGAATACCTCCGATGGTGTGGCTCAGACAAAACACACATTGTGCTGGTGGGTCATGGATGGTGTGAGTCGCCACTCCCACGGGTCATGACAGAGACGTCTGCGCGGCAACAAAATGTGGAGGAGATTAACTGCTGGTGACCTGTGATGGCCGCCCGGCCCCGTCAGGATACACAGGATGTGAAAGAAACCGATGATGAGCGGAGGGAGAATTGGAGGGACGATGATGATGATGCTCATAATGGCAACAAGGCCCAGTGTGTGTGTGTGTGTGTGTGTGTGTGTGTGTGTGTGTGTGTGTGTCTTGTCAGAGGCTGGAAGTGATCAGAATCTGTAGCGGACCCCTCCTCGGATTTTTTGAACATGAGTCTTGCTCCACACGCCCTGCTCAGCGTTTTGCAGACTCCACCGCACTTTACAGTCATTCCAGTGTGGGATATCTTGTTTCACCGCTCAATTGGAAGAGAGTGAGTGAATAAATGATAATAATAGACACATTTTGCTCTAAGTAGACCCACAATTAGAGAATTGCGGTATCAAGTTGTCATCATCGATATAAAACATTTGCAATGCTTGCTCACTTTGTTCAGTTCAAAAACCCTTTTTTTCAATCACACATAAATCCTTGGCAGGGTCATTTCCTTTTTTTTTTTCCGTGTCTATGTTTTTGGGTGACAACCAACAGGAGTCTCCGCTGACTCATCTGAAACTCATCAGTTACAGTAACAGAGGGTGACGCAGCTCATCAGAACTGATTGCATGCCGCCCAACAGTAAAATCTCGAATCAGGTCAAGAATTTCCACAGCGGATTTGCCCAGCTGAAAACAAACCATCTTTTACTCCCTGACAATAAAATGAGAAAAGAAGCAGGA
>OMNM01015477.1:9370-19723 GCA_900302745.1 Parablennius parvicornis | reverse complement strand
TGATTGATTCTGAGGCACTGCAGAGAATCAGAGATGCTTTAGAGGAAAAAGGATTTTAAGGGTCATAAAAAAAAAGGGAAAAGTACTCTGGCTTGTGACTTTGGTCAAAGTTTTGAAGCCACTGTGAAAGTGCTGTGGTCTACATGTGAAGGAAGTAAAATGCAGACATTGAAACTCTGGACCACAGACTTTAAAAAAAAAAAAAAAAAAAAAAAAAAAAAACAGAGAGCCTTTATAGCTCTCTCACTATGGTGTTACGAGTTAGGATCTAAACTGGAGAAAAATATGGAAAAAATATATTTTTGTATACAAAAATATCATACTCGTCTTCATGCTGCATCATGCAACTCCTAAAATGCAGAAATCCATAATATTCAGATTCAGGCAGATGAATCATTGTACTCAGAATGCATGCTATATAAAGCATCTCATGGATGGGAACAAGAGAAGTACTCCCAGTGTGAACTGGGAAACAGCCCACAAAAGGTAGTTTTTCTTCCTGTTTGTGAGGCCACTAGTTTCAGGTGAAGAGGAACAGGTACATTCTCTTTGCAAGTAACAGAATTAGTCTAATTTTCCAGGCAATGTTTCTTAGTGCACTGAGGTCAAACATGATCAACATCACAAATCAGTGATAACACATAGCAATGATAAAATACTTTAAAAGAGGTTTGAAGTAAAAAAAAATATGCAGCAAAGGTTCTGATTCAACATCTTTAAGCATATAAAAGTAAATACATACAAGCTCTGAAATGAACTAACCCCTTTATAGTTTATCTCACCTGTCTAATGGGACCTTTACACTGATATACTCTTACTGAGAGAACTGACTTCCAAAGAAAATTTCTGATTTACAAAACATTGAACAACCCAAAATACACTTCACCATTTATTCTGTTATGGACCATCCAGACTTCCAGAACATTCCTACTATCACCGCTTTCTAACTCAGAACTAAACATACAGAAGCTGCCTTTTAAGTACCCTTTATACTTGATATGCAGCACGACATGTTATTCTGATATCTTCTACTCCTATTTTTAACCATTTTTAATGAAAGTGTGAACTCTGTCTCTTTCTTTGAATGATTTGTTTTTATTTTTGTGTACACTTTGGAATTGTCCTGCAACAACTTGATGCCAAACTAAAAATTTGAAGTTGTGAATGATTTTGCCACAGAAAAGTTTTCTCGCTTCATCATAAGTAGGTTTTTGTGTTCGATGCTAATGTATTCAATTGATAGTAAGAGCTTTTTTTTTTTTAATCAGCACCACCTGTCTGGCATTTTGTTACCACTATCTCAAACTTGTATCTTGAAATGTCAAAAAGGTAAATTCTGAATTCAAGACAATGGTAATGGTATATTTAAAATGCCGTCTATGTTCTATCATAAATAGTATTTAAATAAGAAATTTGCAAATACTCACATTCTGGTTTTTTATTTACATTTTACACATTGTCCCAACCTTTTTGGGATTGTGTAACACAAAACAGTGCAACTGTTAAAGACATGCAAGCTAGATGTTGATATTCATAGCAGGCAAAATTATTGATCAGGCAACATACAGTATTTGAAAAAAATCACGTCATTTTAAAAGCAGACTGAGTCTATTAGAAAAAGATTTTTGTAAATGCATACATTACTGTTACAGCAGTGGTCATGTTGACGTGTCTTGCCATACCAAAACAAAAGGTATTGTCCACAGTGCCACACAATCGTGTAAGTGCAAGAATCCCATTGCATACCTGTGAATAATCACAACTCATTCACACACTGTTTAATCCCCCTCAACATATCAGTGTTTGTCTCTTAGGGGCCACTCTTCCTGTGCACCTGTGCTACTACTTCCTGTCTCATTTGCCCTGTGCTCCCCTCATCCTCCCCCTGCACCCTCAAACCGCATCCTTCATACTGTCACAATAATATTCACAGAGCAAGAGAGAGAGAGAAAAAAAAATACTCAACTTCACCAGCAGTCACAGACTCAAAGAAGATAATGTATAGAAGTGAGTGTGAAAAACACTTCACCAGGTCTTCCCCATTTAGCAAATCCCCTCAGTGTCTTATCAGTTTCTACCCCTACTGTAAGCACGACAGCAGTCACAGTATTAAAAAAAAAGTCTGACTTTCACATTTGTGCCCTCCTGACCTGCGTGTGCACGCATGCTTGTCACTCGTGGGTCTGCTGCAGAGGTCTCTGGGAGAGATAGTCAATGGTTGTAGCGGCGTTCTGGTCCTGGATGTGATCGTAGGGCCGCAGGTAGTGACCATTATTCTGCTGGTAAAAGTAGACCAGCTTCTTGGCAAAGATTGGCTCCACCTGCAACAAATGAATGCCAGTGTCATCTTCGAAATGCTCGGTGAAGGCAGAGAGTTTAGAAAAAAAAAACTGTTCATACATACTCTGTTAAAGTAATAAAATGTTAAAATAATTACTTTGTTTAGATAATATATTTTCTAACTGCTCAATTTGTTCCAAATGTTTTAAAGAAAATTGACTTCATAAAGGCAAGGCAGAAAACTTAAAATTGTCAAATACTTTAAGTTACGTTGCCGTAACTGAAACAGGTGTGGCTATTATATACATTGCCAAAGCATTCACTTGCACCTTTCCATCTTTTTAAGAGTAAAATACAGGAAGTCCAGAATATTTGGTGTGTACTGTGCTAATTCCAGTGTGGATTCTTTACTTGCATTGTAAAATAAAAGGAACTGATTTTACTTTCTCCTTAAGGAAATTCTTGCAAATACAAAACATAATGCAACTACTAAGAACACCCGTGAGTAGTGTATTTTTGCAAATGTTGAGGTCAAATCTGGCAGCAGACAATGTCAGTGTTCAGATTTAAGACGATTCCAAACCTTGCATGATATTAAATACATTTCTATACTACTTCGGACACACTCTTGTGAGTATTTTTTTACAGTTTTGAATTTGATTTTATAAATATTGTGTAATCCTGCAATATTCCTGATGTTGCAAAGTGTATCACGGGTTGTTAAAGAAGAACAAATTGAAATAAACACCACATCCATCTCCATTACTGTAGCTGATTATTTAATGTAATTTTTTTGCCAGTTAAATAGTTTATTCTCTAATGGATCAGGATACATTGAGCTGTAAACCAACCTGTGCTGTGATCAATTTCTTGGGCCTCTGTGGGTCAGGATACTCATCTCCAAAACATAGCACCACCTGGTGTCTCGGTAAATGTCTACCATTATGGACAAACTCCTGAAGCCCTAGCAGAGGAAAAGTAGGAACATATTAAGGAAAGGGTGCATTAACAAACAAACAAACAAACAAAACAAAAAAAACTATTTTGCTGTACTGACATTTTCCTTCATCATGATGACTTTTTCTGGAAACTACAGATTGAGAATGATGGAAATTCAAAGTGAAAATGGCACAGAAAACTCTATCTAGTCATACTATGTGGTGGACCACAGGAGGTGGGTGGGGACTTCACACACATTGGCCCCCCTGCTGGGAACGTGAGTGGTTTCTCTTGTGCCACCTAAACACTGACAGGGACTTACCCAGCCCAGGCACCCATCGCCTCCCCTTTACCATTGATATATCCATCATCACAGTCAAGATGACTCAATGTGAGCATGAATGCAAATCCACAACAGAAATGCATGCATGTCTACAGGTTTGTGTCAGAACAGCGGGAAAAATAAATCCACAACAATATATTAAACCTTACCAATGAGGAATTGCTGGGTGTCAAAGAGTTTGCACGGTTGCTCTTTCTCCAGCTTGTTGGGTTTATCAGTGTATGGAGCCAGGGGACCCTCCCAGTAGACTCGTCCCTGGCACAGACGCTTAGCGTAAAGCCCATCGGGCATCATCCAAAGAAGAACCCCCTTCTCCAATATGTTAGGCAGCATCTCAGCACCCTGCCTCTGAGACTCGGGGTATGGAGACGGGAAAAGAATGATTTCTGCCCCGCTGTGAAACCTGTCCTCTGGGGATGGGGAGGAAGAGGAGGAAGAGGATGGAGAGGAGGAGGAGGACGAGGAGGTGATTCGACATCCTTCAGGGCTGGTGGTGGTAACTTCCTTTACCAAAGACTCTCTGTAGAACAGGGATACATGGAGGCTAAAATCTGGAAGAAAGAGTCAAAGTTCAGCATTATTGCTATTTACATCATGTTATATTAATATAAATGGCAAGAACAATGGTGATCATAATTTTTAATCCACCCTTTTTTTTTTTTAATCCATGATCATGTGATGTGCTTTTAAATAAGTCACTGTCACAACCAACTGTTAAGTCTCAGAATGGGGAAGTAAGTCTTGTCTGAGGAGTTCTGATTTTTTTTTTAAACAATATGCAAAAACATTTAAATTGGCATATTTAAAAAAAAAACAAGCATGTGTGAGATAAATATTTTAGGTGTGACAACGGTTTATTTACCTGTTATGGCATTGTCAACGGGGTACATGGGTGGTTGAGACTCTGAAAGGTAGGTGTGGAAGGAGAGCTGAAAACCTGAAGTTAAGAGAAAAATAGATGCCAAGATCAGAGTACTGAATGTGAAAGTGAGACTATTACTTATCAAGGATCAAGAAAAATTCCTGACTTCTAATATACAACAAAAAAATATCAGAGGTATTGCATCCAATGACCTTCCAGCTATATGATGTTCTTTGTATTTCAGAAGATTAAAACATTTATATAAATGTTGAAATCAAAAACAGGCTAATAAGTGAGTGTTGTTTAATAAAGCCAACTGTTTGGCAAGACTTTTTTCTTGTAAAATATCAGTAAATTGTACTTTATTTCAAGTTTACCGTGTGATTAATTGCACTGAGTCCAGATAGATAGATATACCAGATAGATTCAAACAGATATGAATGAAATTCAGAAACATTTGCTGAGAGAAAAGGATAATATGGTAGCTATTAAATTACAATTGGGGAGAAAAGATAAATAAATAGCATGTATACATTCTTTATTGAAAAACCATGCAGAAGCAAAAAGATTTCAATGAAACATTGAACTATACTGCAATTCATGCTGGTCTCAGATTCTCTCTGAGAATAGGTAAGTGTTTCACTAATGTGAGAAAATGACTTGTTCATATTTGTGACCGACCACAGTTGGTGCAGAGCTTTCCTTAAAGCCAAAACACTATCAGATCTCTTAAGTCACTCAAGATTAAGTTACACTTGTGTTGCCTAATGAACATGATGACTCATGCTTGACCTATATAAGGCTGTATTTGATGAGCCATTTCCCTTTACTTACAGCATTTTAGCCTGTTATTCAAACCAAGATTGAAAAATATATTTTTTCTAGCAGTGGCTCTAAAACAATGCATTTTAGCCATCAGCCCTGTGTATGACAACATAACTAAATTCGTGTAGTATGCAACTTTCTAATCTGAACAATGTGAAGAGTATACATTTTAATCTCACCATTTTCTGTGTGGGCCCCGGGCCAGGCCCGGCTCATTGATGACGGGTAGTGGCACTGACCATACTGCAGCTCTGCATGTGAGCTGTGGTGATGTGCACTAGGAAGAGCTTGTTGCTCTGTCGGTGTGTGGTAATCTCTCCAGTCCCTCCTCTCCTGAGGAACCATAAATCCAGATACCTAACAAGGGCACAAGAGGATGATAATATTAAGAAGTTATTGCACTGAAGACATTAGTTTTTGAGTGACAGAAATCTGCTGTACCTGGTTGTGCAGTGACGTATACGGAGGAATATAGTTGAGGGCATTTAGATGTGATGGTGTCTCATCCATACTGTTCAACTTCATTCCTGAGCATGTAGATACGTGTAGAAGTGAAGATACATTTATTCACAATGATTTTCATGCATGCACTCAGTCACCAAAAAGGTTCATACATGAGCTTCACTCAACAGACTTGTGGTACAAATACTGTCTTTGAACTTTGCATATCCAGTTGTTTGCAGAACGTTTACAGTTCATATGTTTTGTTCTCATCTAAATATGAGTGGTGGTTGCAGCCAGTGAAGTACTTTGTCTAAATCAGTTTGCGTTTTAAGCGTTCAGCCCAGTAAGCAAAAAAGAAAAAAAGAAGAACAAAAAAAAAAACTGGTGTGACAAAAACGTGTTTAATGGCACAGACTTAATTATGCAAGGCTGGAGGCCGTCTGGTTGTGTTATGTGCACCCTACACTTGGTAACTGAAGCCCTCTAAAAAAAGCACTATGGCCTTTTTGGTACATGCGCTGGCTTCCTTTGTGCTTCCTGCTTCATCAGAACTGACTGCAGTGGTGCATGTGCATGTGAAAATTACAAATTGTCTTTGAGCAGCAGTGTGGAATGAAGCTGTGTTCAGTTTATGTACGTGGTCTGTAGCAATGAATTTAGAAATGAGATCATATCTCAGTGAATACAATCCACCCGTTAACCATTTTATTCTTAACATTTGTTGCACATTGAAAACAGACTTTTATTCTGTGATGCAGTCTGGAGCTGTACTGCATTTGAGCATAATTATAACAATATTAATAAAAATACGGACCTTTTTTTGCTTCCTCTGGAATGATCCTGTAGACTTTGTATGGCTCTGAGATGTCCAGTTGGCTTCTTTCGACTAGTTCATCGAAGTCATTGCTCTTATTGAGAGCACACCGTAGTCTGGTTTTCCATGTGGGGGGATCAGGTTTGTCCACACCTTCCTTATGTTTTCCCTTGAACATTGCCCATGCCTGAAACAGCCATCAAACTCATATATAAACATTCTGTTTAACAGTTCCTCTTTAGTTATGTCAAAAATAGTTTGGAGTTCAGTGAAATACACATTATTTATAACTTTTCGTGTGCGCTGTATGCATGACGGGTCCATTCAATACAGACTGAATGGATAAACTGATGTGTCGTCCATTGCATTTAGTGCAATGTGAGTAGAGAGATAAGCTGGTTTGACCTTGAAGAGTGCAGCGTCCTCATCTCTGTTATAATCTTGTTTTCCAGCGTGTTTCCATGGAATTCGAAATATAGTTTTCTCATCGTTTTCCCAGACCAGGCCGGGATATCTGCCGCTGTCAATCTGGTCGATCAGCCACTGTCTCAGTTTGCCGTTGCCACAACTGACCGACAGGCCACTGTCCTCATCCAGGTTCATCATTCCCTAATGACAGAATGAACATTACAGAACGTCAGACACAGCAATTTGTAGTTTGATATTAGTTATGGAAATCTTGAATCAGAAAGGTAACCAACTAAAAGTACTTTCTAAGACAAATTGATATGAATTAAGTTATGTAGGCCACAAGGTCAAAAAGATATTAATTTGACAGGTTTAGCCATAATATCAACAACAGAAAGTGCATCAACAAAAGGTAAGGTATTAAATAAACTTGGCATATTGTTAATTTCTGTAGCGAAAAACAAGTGAGACTCCAGTGGATAAACTTCTGAGATAATTTAGCTATATATAAACATGTTAAAGACAAATATCAAGTCAAAAACAAATATGTGACTACAAAATTACTTATTTTACTGTTAAACTGAAATATTCTTGATTAAAACATTCTACAAACTGAAACATAAAGTTGGTTTGAAAGTTTTGATTAAAAAGCTATGCTAAGCATGTTAATTTCACAGTTAATCTCTCCCTCTTACCTTTGACTGTACAGCCTACCGCCCAGTGCTGAAATCAGTTTAGAAACTCTTGAGGTCCTACTCTTAAATGTTATCACATCTTGATGCAGGGAGGAGCCACTGGGGCTCTCAGAAGCTCAAAAGGAGAGGCGCTGCAAACAAGACAGACGCTCATTTCTGTGAAACTCTGCGCCCACGTTTGGCGCTGCGGTGGGGAATCCCTTCAGTGAAACCCTGAGCAGTCATGGGACGAAATGGAACAAGCTTACCTGTAACAATCACTAAAAATATCCCCCTACATGTTTTTTTGTATTTCTCAAAGACAGTAGCTCCAACTTTTTTCCAGTGAAAGAAAGACAAATGGAAAAAAAAAAAAATGTTAAAAACCTGCATGTTATTGTAGGAAATAATTTGTAATCCAATCTGAGACAGACATGATGTATCTGAAAATATTGTACATTTCTAAAGTGATGCATGATAGTTACTGCCCTCCAGTGGTTACCAAAACACACCTTATTGTTAATCATTTTCAGAGGACTTTCAGACAACTCAGAATGATTTCTTTATATTTTTTGTCTTTGTTTCACAGCGTGTATAGGCACTTGCGTAAAGAGTGCTTACAGGAGTGTGATCTTTTTGTGTTTAATGCCACCGTGCATGACGGATGACGGTCCTCGCACATGAGACAAACAGGAAGAGAACCAGGAAATAAAGCTATAAACAGAGTGTCGAATGTGTCTTATCACCTCCAAAAAGACAGAGACCCTCATGCTTCACTTGACTGCTTTTATTCAACAAACTGAAATCATACTGACACAGTGGAAAAACTCAATTCATCACTTTTAAATATTCATATAGATATAAAAAAGTAAATATCACAAATAACAATAACAGCATACAAAACATAAATATAACCTGTACATAGGAATTGTCTCCTCCAGCTTTAATGTCCATGAGATTTAGAGAATTGCTTCGACTGAGTTGAAATTCCTTGCAGAACTCCAGAACACTTCAGCTCGTGTCTGTGTAATCCTGCAGGCTGTGCTGCAAAAGATCTCCAGAACAGGAGTGATCAAATCCCTCCAGGAGGAGTCAACACATGTTTTTCTACCGTCTCACCACTAACTTTGGATGCTCTGGCCAGCAGGACACGTACATCGGCCTCATCGTTAAAGGGATTGTCCTTATATTCCTGCCGTATCCATTCTCTGAACTACAAGGGAAAAAAAAAAAAACATATTTTGAATAATCTTACAATATGCAACATACAAAAAAAACCTACAACTGCTCATTTTCCAAAACTGACCTCTTCAGCTAGAGTGGTCTCGAATTCTTGGAGTTGACGTTGGAAGCCCAAGTTGGGTCCAGCGCAGGGTCGGACCGCCTTCACAGCAGCCAACGCCTCCTGCCAGCCCAGTTCTGTGACCGTCATGATGTAAGCCACCACCAGGGTGACACTGCGGGACACGCCCGCTAAACTGAGACAAAAAAAACAAAAAGAAGAGAGAGATTAACTTCAGAGTCACCAATAAACCACAAATAAATATTTTTTAATATGTGCACAGGGATAACATGCAAGCTCATCACACAACTAACCTCTAAAGCCCAAGAAAATGTACAAAATGCATGTAATGAATTGATCAGGCCCCGGGAAGAATAGCGAGTGAAATTTCAGAAGCTAATGCGGATCTTAATAAAGTGAAATGAAAAAAGAAAACATTAAAGTACATTATTATCCTCCTATTCCAACAGAAACTTTAGCTATTAGTGCGAGTGGATTTTGATTTTCAACATGGAAATGAGCGTCTTATTTACTTCCGTCATATCTTCAGACATGGTGAAGGATTGTGGAGCAGATTTTTTAAAAATTGCCTAATTTATCCTGACTAACCGTTTAAGGTTCACATTGGTCATTACAATTCATTTTGATCAATGGTGAATTTGTACAAAACCGTATTGAATTCACATGCGGGGGAAATAACATAACTTGCTTGATGTAGCACAATTGAACAATGTTCAAGTTCAACTCAAAAAATAACTCAAGATGATTTCGAGAATGAGACAACGTGTAAAGAAAATGTAGGCCAAGTATAAATGGCAAATTTAAAAAAAAATAAATAAAATTAATCTTGTTAATTACAAAGAGAAGCACTCATTTCTTTGAAATCTATCCAGTTTGTTTGAAAAATTAATTGTCATGAGATTGCAGTATGATTCTGTATATTTGAATGTATGAATGCATGCAAGTTCAAAGACATGTGCACATAATGATCAACCATAACAATATGACAAGCTGACAAGAACTGAGTAGATGTACCAATTTTTCAGCAAACACAACAAGCTGCGACGTGCTGTGTGATGGGACATCAGTTAGAGCTACAGACTTTTGGATCCGACCACATGGCCCGGCCTTCGATCTCCACATGCACTAATAGACAATGTTCCTCTCAGCAGCTTCCTTTTTCGGACCACTGCTGACAGACACTGACCACTGCAGACTAGAAACACCCCACAGAAGCTGAAGTTTTGAAGACGCTTTGACCCAGACAACACAATTTGGCCTTTGTGAATACATATTTACACTTTATTCTGCTTCAACACATCAACTTCGAGGCGAAAACACTCACTTTCTGTCTAATATATCCCATCTACTAACAGGTATCATGATAGTGAACTGAGTTATTTATTGTAACTCAGTGGTCATAATGTTATGGTTGATCACCGTCAATGTGCAAAAAAAAAAAAAAAAAAAAAACCTGCGTTT
>OMNM01015476.1:8175-23846 GCA_900302745.1 Parablennius parvicornis | reverse complement strand
AATCCAGTCTTGTTCATTCTAGGTTTTTTTTTTTTTATTTTTATATAAAAAAAATTGATTTTTATAATATTATGACATTTTTTTTTAGTTTTAAAAATGTAAACCTCAACAGGAGGTTTGTTTGACAAAATATTCTAAACTTTACTTTGAGATCAACAAAATGATGTTTGAAAGCAAATGTTATTTATTTTTAGTTCATAGTCTATTCCTAAATCATCAGTTGCCCATTTGTTACTCTCTTGCCCGGAATATTATAAACACTATAAAATTGGACAGGCATCAAATTATTAGAAAAAAAATATTGGGTTATTTCTTTAAAAGGGATAACTTGCTGTTACCACGTTTTTTTTTTAAAGCCTATTTACCTGTATTCCCCCCTACACTTTAGGAGTTATCCCACTCGATCAAATTAGGGCACTGATCTTTTGGTTGTATGTGTTGAGTGGCTGGGCTGTGCCCCTCTGATTTCCTTTTCCCTCCCAGGGTAGATAACCAAAGCTGCTGGGTAGAAGTAGGCCAGTTTGACGGGTGGTCCGCCGCTGTGAGGCGTCCCTGCAGATGGATTCATCCAAACATCTGTAGGTAGTGCAGTCCCACTGATCAGCAACAGAGATTGCACCAATAATCCCTCTTCCACCAGACTTTTTATTGTAAAGGCTCATATGTGCTTTGGACAAAGTATAAAAAGAGTTTTGTTTTTGGGAAATTTCCAAGCAGCACCTTTTTTGTTTGATTTGCACAGGTTCCCAAGTCGTGTTTCTCCACTGGCCTCACGGCAGGATCAACATATTGGTTGGCCAAAGTCGTTGTTATCATAAAAAGAAAGTATTTATTAAAATGCTTAAGATAATATTTACCTCGAAGCGTGCCGTCTCAGTGGTCGGATTTGAGCTGACAAAGCCGTGAATGGAAGCCAAGACGAACAGAATTATGCAGGTTTTCCACAGCAACGGTTTCTGAAGACCGTATTCATTTCTTGAAATGTTGGCATTATTTGAGCTCTGGGAATTCCAGCGATTGTGTCTCCTGACAGATGATGACCAACGAGATGAACAAACAATTTAGGAGATGATGATAAATTATGTTTATTTTTGCACCGTTGGCCAAACTCATTTAATAACAATAAAGTCTTTCTCTACCACTGAGTAACATGAAGTGAATTTTTCTGTGTGTTGTTTTGTTTAAAGTATAACTTTAAAGCAGACGGTAGATGAAGCCTGCTCCATTCCTCTTTTGTTAGTGAAATACTGAAGACATGCTGAGAAAATTGCAAATATTTATCCTTTTGTTAAATTACAAATTAAGTTTTATTCGGGCTGTCCGTCAAAGTCGGTGATAATTGCGACTATTTTTCTTGTAAGCATTTTCAGAAAACCGCTCATTTAGTTGCTTTTCATTGAGGAAATTGTTCAACATCAGCGACACATGTGTGTTGTATGAGCTTTTGAGGTGTTATTTCAATAAGACGTGTCTCTGTTGACAGATTTTTACTAATTTTTTCATAACTTTGGTTTTTGTCACATAAAAGAGGAACATTAAAACCTCACAGCATCTGAATAAAATATTTGTGGCTTGGTTCCTGGTGTTTACTTTACAGAAATACGCAACCAATATCATCCTGGTGCAGGAAATGTTTACATACTTATTTTAGCTTTTGAGATTAGAAGAACTATATTCACCAATATTGTTCATACTTTTATATATTTAGACATGCTGTTATAGATTGTAGTTATGATAAAGAAACATTTGAAAGTGTTAGCACATTGTCCATCATACTGTTGGTTGCTTTGTGGAACGTGGCAGCGTTATTTAAGATAGACAGCTTGTGGTGCTGAAACGACAAGCTAATGAATTGAAGAGTCAATTGACGCGAGCTTGTGTCAATGTGTATTTTAGGAAAATATGGCACCAAACACTCTTAATTTTCCTCCTCAGATGTGACGGTTGCTTCTTTTCTCGGTGGATGGATTATTAACTAAATTATCTCTGGAGATTGGTTTTATGTTTGGATAAATTAATGAGTTTTAGAAGTCCACATTGGACTGGTTTCATCATTATCCCGCACCCTATAGTCAAAATTGTTTTATAATGAGAATGGGAACATTTAAAACTGTGCTTGTATTGCCTGCAGGCGACTTGAATCTGTTAGTCCTTAACTGAGCTGTGTGTAGCTTACGTGTCAGCAGAGTTCTGATGCGCAAATTCTCGCCGTCCACCTTTGGATATCGAGCCAGAAAGGTTGTCCAGAGTTCCAAACCCTCGTCTTGAGAGCTGCGGATGGGCAAACCCTGCTGCAAGTAACGTTTGAGGCACCAAGCATTTATCTCAGGGCTCTGGCGCATTTCATTGGCCACTGCATAATCCGCTAAAGGTCACTGCCACTAATTACACTATTCCAAAACAGACAGATGCATACCCTGAGCGTGATTGCGCTCTCCTTCGTCAGAAGAATATTCTGGAGTTGCGTAACCATCACTTGGATGATGCAATAACTTATGCGTGGCTCGTTTTTTTTTTATCAGAGCGTCAGAGTTCCCGCCTTAAGATGATGAGGCAAACCTGCTCCGTCTATAAGCCACTCATCTGCTCCTGGTATACTTGTTTTACACGCCGTCTTCCAGTGGATGTTTTGGACTGACTCATAAACTATGTCTTTTCTGCCTCGTTGGTCTCCCCGTATGTCACTGTGCACGTTTGACTCAACTGGATCCGGGGCTGAGCTGCAGCCGAGCAGCGACCTCGTTATCTTGGTGTCCAATCAGTCCTCCGGCCAGCTCCTAATTGAGCCATCAGCGCCTTAAGGGGGAAGAGGAGGGATGAACGTGTCAATTACAGTAATGAGGGGGCAGCCATGCAGAGTGCAGTCGGGGAGAGAGGCAGGCCAGACAGAAGCCTCGCAGTGCAGCCCGACACTGGTAAATTTAGTGGAGTCAGAAGGGAAGAGTTTAGAAAAAAATAAATAAATAAAATCATTTGTCCCTCAAGCCGTGTGGTATTTCTCCATGCTGTGTTGTGGTGACTGTTTTAGAGCTGGTGCTTTAAAGTTACAGCCAACGAATGAGATATTATGATGCTCAGCATGATCATGGAGGTATGAAAAACTCCACCTTGACACAGTATCAGTTTGCTGTCACTTTTGAATTGTTGGAAAATGACAATATACAGAAGATTAGCGTTGGATCTCCTCAAACTGGCGTCCAGAGCAAGACGCCTGGTTCATGTTTTCAGAGAACTGTTGTGTTTTTAACTTTAACATTCCCGCATGAAGTTGTTGGAAAATGTTCTAATGTTACTTTTGGAGTCTGCTAACTGCCTTATGACAGCATTTTATACCTTAAATGAGAACATCGATGACATTTACTATTAAATTCATAATGGAGTTCCTCCAGCACAGCAATATTTTAGCTGACCTTCATGCGACATCTTGAAAGGTGTTGAGGTTGTCAATTTGGGTGAATTGCAGCAGTGGTTAAGTCATGACTATTATAATTAGATTGGTTTTCTCCGTTTAAACAAAGATCTTTGTTCAGAAAATGTGAAAATTCCGTATACATGCATGTCTCTTTGCTTTGAACTGATAGTGAACCTCGCTGTGGAGTGTGTGTGCTTTCAAGGTCAAGCTTGGAGGTTTGATATCCCATGTTCTTTTTTTTTTTTTTTTTTTTTTTTTTTATCAAGCCATCTAACCTCAACTTGCTTCCTACAGTTGACATGCAGCCTTCATCTCAGTCAGCATTGGTGTGTAAAAAAAAAAAAGATAACTGTACTTCACTTTCCATTATCTGTTATATTGAACCGTTCACATATTCATCATAAAACCACTTCAAGAGTTAAGTTACCACTTAAGTTAACCCTGGGTTTGTGAGACCATCTAAATAATTAGATGTGAAATGACCGAAATACAAAGAAACTATCAAAATAAGATGTCCTACTACAGTATTTGTCCCCATCTGTCCAGAACCACATGGCTGTCGTTATTCCCCTCAATGTTGGCTTCATCTCCTTACGACCCTAACTTGGCTGAAGCAGCTGTAAAAGGTGAATGAATAGATGTATGTCTATTTTATTCCATAAATAATGCACTAAAACAGGACTTTAAAACCATTGTGAGCCAATACACATATAAAAAGATGATCATCACAGCTGCTCAGTCGTGTATTCAGTTCTATCAAAGATGTAAGAAATCCTCACTTTTTAAGGTTCTCTCAAAGAGTGACTCCCATTATTGGATTTCTGAATAGATTAAATGAGTGTTGATCAAATAAATAACTTTGTTTCAGATATTTAGCCGCAAATGTTATTCTCACAACACTCTGCCACCAACGATCGTCTGACTTCACAGGCGCTGCCTTTTCTTTGAAGCAGTCTGCGTCATTTGCGACATCTTAACTCCAGATGATGACTGTGGGTGTGAAAGCTACGAGTGCTATTTCTAATACCTCCGCTCATGGTGTCGACCTGTGTTGGCAGGCAGCCGTGCCAAAGCTCAACTCAGAACTTTGCCATAAGTGGGACTCACCGCAGAGGTTTTATGTGAAGTTTCATGCTTCAATACAATTGAGGGAGGGAAAAAAAAAAAAAAAAACTGTTCAGCGGTGAATAAACATGTGCGATAGTGAGGATGTAGCGTACAGCTGACACCTGGCCTGCACAGCCAGATTAGTATTGGTGTCGATACCAATACAGCACATCACATATGGACGTCTCTGGAAATCAGTCAGCCAGCAAGCGGAAAATGCATGACAGGATATAAAGACCAGCTGCTGCTGCTGCTGCTGCTGCTGCAGGTGGGCATCGTACGAGAGCAAACTTTACCCTGAAAAATAAAGAAAAAGAGCGGCGGCGGCATTCACACGACGGATCCGTCATGTTGGTGTCCATATGTGAAGTCTCGAGATTCATCCCAGGCGTCATTAGAGGTGAAGCTAATCTGCCGGAGTGCTAACATCTTCTGATTAATTCTCAAGCAGGCCGTGTCGTTGAAATGTGGCTCACGTAGGCCCCATGTGCACTCCAGTGGCGTTTTTCAATTTTTCCGTCTGGCCTAACAACAATCCCACAGGAAAGCACGAACGTGGAGGGTCAAGACTGGAGGGAAACCGTAACGCCTGCTGCAGCAGCTTAGCCCGTGTGTAGGAAGGAGAATGGCTTTGAGGTGAATACAGATTGGAGTTATAAATGTGAGGGAAGTACTTTTTGTTCAGTTTTTACTCTGAACTTTTAGCTTCGTTTCCGTGTGTTCTTGGCACTTTGTCATTCCTAAATAAACCTAAATAGCTTGTTCACTTCTATCCCGATGGAAGCTGTGAATGCTGAGGATCATGTTCTCGATTGTTTAAATCATCCTCTACCACTCCAAACCAAACACAATGTGATGAATTACTCACAAATTACATATCAAAAGATGTTGATCTTTATGCAACTTAACAGAAATATATACTCTTCAGAAAATTTGTTTAAAGAAAAATAACATGCTCTATTTGAGGGATTTTCATTCTTATTTATCATTAGTTTTCATTTAATTAATTAAATCAATTATTTCAGCCTGGTTTGGACAGGAGTAAACACTAATCAGCCCATAACATTATGACCTACTGATGCTCCACGTTGATTTGAACATGTGTAATACGTCTCCGAGGGCATGAGCTGCAGATCCTTTCAGTCCTGTTGGTTGCACCGTCAACGGAGCTAAGCTCCTCAGTTAGCTTTAGCCGGTCATGACCTTGTCTCAGGGTCACAATTGGAACAATACTTTCTCATCCAGAACTTTTCACTCAAAATGTTGACTTGCCGTCTGTTAGATACACAATATAACGTCTAATTAGTGTCTTCTTGTTCACCCATCGACGGTTATAATGTTATGGCTGATCGCCGTATTTTGGGACATGGTTTTAAAGATGTCAAAAGTACTGACGAATAATAATATCTGCTGCACAAGCTAAAGGTCACGACAAGAAGCAGCAAATTCTCCAGTGCCGGGGTCTTTCTGTTGTTCCGCGAGTTAATCCATAATAAAACATCAGAGTCTCTCTCGTGCGCTGAAGTGCCTGATTTAATGCAGCCGACCAGCCATCCTGAATGCAAAGCATCAGCACGGCACCAGGCTGTGTTTAATGAAATGTTGTGATTAATATATGACTCGCTGAGCAACCCGGCTGTGAAGGTAAATCACAGCTGTAGATATCTTAAAAGCTCTCACCGCAGGCAGGATGAAGTGCAGCTGTATCCGTGACTTAATGAATTATAACACTTAAACATGATGCTGCTGTCTGTGTGGCGCTTTCTAAATATTTATCAGCGAGGCAGGTACTATGTTAAAACTGGAGTAGCTTCATATCAATATATCCCTTAAACCAGCGTAGAGGGGTGGGCGGTTTCTTCACTCTCAAATCTGTCTGTTTGTTTTAGGGACGGCTCAGAGATTTGAGCTACAGCAGAGTTCTCAAGGATTTCTTATTCATCTATTCTCCACTGTTCTGATTTATTTATTCATGGGTATCAGGCCTTCATACAAATGGTAATGACAATTTCAAGGTATGCCCGACATAAAGACTCCCCCGGCAGTGATTCAGAGCGCACACAAAGATGGAAAGCCCACATGTACAATGTTCCAGCGCAGCCGACAAAGAATTTGTTATATTTCTGAGACAAACTTTCGTTTCTCATATGGAAAATATCATGATATTGATTTTGAGGTGAAATGTCTTGATTCACGACCACGATCAATACAGTTGTTTTTGAGCCTTGACTGGTACTTTTTCCTTCTGAATCAGCTATTAAAGGTCTTAAGCTGCCCACTGACTTTCCTTTTCACCGCTGACTTTCCCTCAAAGTGATACGACATCGATTGTTTCGGCATTTGGCACCGAGTGGCCCTACAGAGGGCGAAAGCATCATGCGTGTGGAGGAAGAAAAAAAATGCTGACTGTTTTCTTGTTTGTTCTGATGATTCACGTGTTAAAGTGCTTAGCTCTGTGCAAGGCTGCAATAAATCAGCTTTAGCATTGATTATTCCATTTAATTGATCCATCTGGCAGGCATTTACTCAGAAGAACAGCATCTTGTCTCTCCGTTATACTGATGGAGGAAACTTTGTGTTTGCTTGAATTTGTATTCCAGTTCCTAGCCCTAACATCACAACACTAGTTGTTCAGCGATGCATCAGCATTCATTCTTTAATGCGGGAAAATCCTCAAATGCATTTGACATGCACTTATCGATGATTGACTCTGTTGTCAATATGAACGATATCCAAGTCCATTAATCAGCTCACATTAAAGCTGAAGGGCTTTATCTTCATGTCTCTACACTCAACCACCCATCTTCCATACTTTAGACTAACTGAGCTTTTCTTCTAATAGTAATTGACTTTAATGTGCAATCTGTATAATTTAGGTCAAACCATTTCTTTAGAATGAGTAGATTCCAACATATGAGGTATCTACGGCATTTCTCAAGTTAATATGTGTACGCTGATCGTTTTCAAAACGTTGCTGCCTAAACGCTAAAGTTTTCTGAAAAGATAAAAGACACCACAGTCTGTGACACCACAGCTGAGGTGAGCAGATCCTTGTCAACCTCATCCAGAGTAGTTTATCATCCGCAGATCTCTGTAGAGGCAGCAAGGCGCTGGTAAATTTGGAGTGTGTTTTGTGTTTGAACTGGAAAGATATTCATGTTGCTGTGTCTGAATCCTCTTACTGTCAGATTGGATGATGTTATCAGAAGCTGGTATATCGATATTGTATCGTTTCACATAAATATTTACTAAAGTATTGATGTTTTTGAACAGCCTTTGTCTGGGACGTAGCTCATCTCCACACATAACTAGCTTTGACCAGATGTACAGAAGATGGATGGATGGATTCATGGATGGACGGATGGACGCACACATAAACAGATAATACTTTTTTTGCAGTTGAAAACATTGCAAACCAAATCTTTAAACATGTGTTAAACCAAAAGATTTTGTGTTTTTTTTTCCATGTTTGAATTTTTTCAAAGCAGTTCTTCATTGTATTTGAAACACAACACGAAAAACTTTTCCTCTTTCATTTTCTTGATGTTGAACTCTTGACTGTTTGGATCGAGTTTTTGAGCACCGTCTCACACACGATCTCTTTTTCATGTTTTGAAATGGTTTGTTTGAGCGTTCCGCTGAATGTAACTTGTGATTCGGCTGCAGCGTGTGCTGGCTGGTGTCTCCTCTGCCCTCGTGATCACACAGCACTGTTGTCTTTGTTGCCCTCCATTTCATTTATCTGGACATTGTCATGTTATTTTCATCTTCTCATGTGACAAGAATTTGATAACCTAATGATTTACGAGGCATTGCTTTTCCTGAGCAGATATAATCCCCCTTTTGTAGCTTACTCCTATTTTCAGTTTTGTACTTTTGGGACGTTTGGGTAATATTTTGTTGTCTTTCTGTCTTGCAGGAGAGGATTGACGTCCTCCTCGCTGCAGGGAAGTTTGTCACTTTGCTCCCGGTCGAAGAAACGATGAACTGAGCTCTTTTCAACTTCTCCACATCACACATCTCCACACCAACTCGCTCTTCATTCGCCTCCCTTTGGAGAAAAAAAAAAAATATATATAACCGACGTCGTTGTCTCACCGCACCTGGTCAGAGAAATGTGCGTGCGCACGTGTCCTCGGATGCATGACTGTGTCTGAGCGTGTTTGGACTGCACTTCCTCTCTCACCTTCCGAGAGGCGCTTCTCCACTTGATCCACTGCGACATTTGTCTTCACGACTGCAAAGCATCATGGGTAGGAAAAAGATTCAGATCCAACGGATCACTGACGAAAGGAACAAGCAGGTGAGTCTGTGGTGGTTCGGTAATATGCAACATATTTTTTTTTTTGTTTTTCTTTTTAAAACTTTTAATTTGTTTTCTTTTTTATACTTGTGCTGAAAATACATTTAAATGTTGATTTGTATCACTTGAATGGGTTTAAAAAAGATCACAAATTTTTAGAAATTCATATCTTAGAAGTTACCTATTTAAACTCCTATTATAGGTTAGTTATTCTTCACTCTAACCGTAGATGATAACAGAAAAAAAGATTTTAATGAACAGATCCAACCATGGATCTGATGGAACTGTGGAGCTGATTAAAGAAGCTCCTTCGTGTTCGCTTGAGGATGTACGTAGAATAAAATGTTGTGCTGAACAAAACGGCTCAGTGGATTGAACAGCAACATAATGTTTCAGTGTCAAGGTGATGTGCAACTGAATTCTTTTCCTGTCTGCAATCAAGCATTTTCCTTCAACCTTCTGCAGAAGAAGAAGCCAAATGTTTGCTTTCTTGAGAACAGGGAAGTGAGAAAGTTTAACTTTGGGGGTGATGATACATGCTTTTTCAGTTTTCAGTTGAAAATTGGGATGTTTCAGGAAGTTCTAGTTAAGAAATGAGACATCACAACACAGCAATGGGAGATGATATTTATCACATACCTTGTATTTATCAAGGTTATATTTATCACAAGCGTAAATAGCCTGACGTCACAAAACTTAACCCAGTCACCCACCCGGTTACAAAAATCATCAGCGAAATGTATGTATTTTCAGCTGGATGTTGATTCATTCTGTTTGTTACTTTTTGTGGATTATGTGGGCGCTCACTTGCTGACTGTTTTTGGTTGCCATGCCAACAATCCCATATTGAACATCACTCACACTACAACATTTATACATTGACATAGAAAACATCCCAGTTAAAACACTTTGCCGACTATAAAAACTCTTAAGTAATTCCAAATGTGTAGAAGTGAAGTCTGTAGGTAATACTGACTTTGTGAGCTTAAATTCAGCTGTGTGTCGGCTAATACTAAATATATCAATGTTGTTTGTCATTTTTCTGGCGATTAAAAAGGATCTAAAGGTCCAAACACAACGAGCAAGAACTGTGAAAATAGTTCTCTCTCCCAAAAAGAAAAATAATGGCGCTGTAGTGTTCTTCCAGCCCTGCTGTGGGAGTTCTTGCAGCTTGTTCTCGACACCTCCCAACTTCTTCTTTTCTCATGTGATGATGTCCAACGACTGTTGTGTGATTGGTCCGAAATTTCTAAGTGCGGTTGATGTGGAAAAAGAGGTCGTGCAACATACGTTCTCAGGATTCCTGCTCTTATGTTTATCTTTTAGTATGAAATGCCCTGACCAGAACAAACATTCTTCTTGTTTTTGCGACTGTGAGGAAACAAAGTAAAAGTCTCCACTCATTCAGAGTATGTGTCCACTTGTTGCCTGTTTCCTGTTCTCACTTGGACGTGGGACTTTCCCGACTGATAATTCTCCTGTTCAGAAATGCTTGAATGCAACATTGAGTCATTTTTATTGAGCGTGCCAGCCGCATTAGTTATATTATACAGTTAAATGTTTTATTTTTTGTGTAATTTTAAGACAAAAAAAAAACATTTATTCACGCAACAGTGGGGGAAAAAAAAACATGAAAAGGTTGATTTTGTGTCAGTGTTTACTTAGCTTGCTGGAGAGAAAAAAAAAACATCAATGTAAAATCTGCTTTTCTGTGTCACGAAATGTCTCAGTGGAGGAAAAACCAAGAATAACTTGCTCTGGTACGGGTTGCTGAGCAGGTTGCTGATGGGATGTTTGAACCAGTCCGAGGCTTTCAGAAGATTCGACATGGTGGTTGCAGCCGTCTAGAAATCATTTAGATTTTTGTGTTGGCCTTAGGTCACGACTGCACAACTCTATTGTTGATTTGGCTTCATGCTCGTGCCATTGTTCCCCTCTCAGGGTCCATCTTTTCAGCTGTGGAAGGTCTCAAGTATTCCAAAAGCAGGCTGTCCCTAGAAATGTGCCTTTTTTTTTTCACGAGCTCCTTTTGTGGTTTTCTTCTTCTTTTCACTGCGTGAGGCTGCCACCCCTCTTCACAGTAGTGATGGCGCTGGGTGAGAGATGAAGAAGAGTCTCAGCTCTGCCAAACAAAGTGCTTTGTAACTCAGCTGAAAAGTTGAATTATGTTTTCATCACGCCACAGAGTATTCTGCCTCATACTCTCTTCTTTGTTTTTTGGGAGCAATCTTCAAGCACATTGATTTTTCCATGACTGGATTTCTTTTGGCTCATTTTCAGATAAATGTGTAAACATTTAAAGCTCAATGGACACTTCCATTGAGTTCGGCTTGTATCCTGTTTGTTTTCCCAGCTGGGTTGAATGAGCTCTTAAAAACTTTTTTTCTCAAAGAATAGTTTTGATTTTTTGATTATTTTTTTTTTTAAATCAAGGAATATTTGAGTTTTTACTCTAATTCCACATCTCAAAAGCTCTAAACTATTTATGCAGACAGGTCTTGTTACACTTTAGCTGATACATTTTGTCCAAAATCCAGTTGAAATCACCATGAAATGTATTTTAGTAAACGCTGGTGACATTTTTTAGACTTTTGAAACTTTCTGTCTTTAATTATTTAGTGTCTCTGACATCCAAAGTCACTTATAGGCCTTAGTATAGCAGTCACATTGGTAGAAACCGGTTCCAGTCCATTTTGGGAGGATGGAGATGATAGGCAACAATACTCTGTATTTGGCTGTGGTGGCTCCGGGACTCTCGATTGTTAAAAGGTTTGCAAAGTCTGTGAAAAAGATTCACACGACTCGCAGCCTGATCTGTTGCAACAAGGCAGAATGGATCCATGCTGTCACGTTGTTTATGCCAATTTCTGACCATTTGAATGTGGCAGCATAAATTAAGACTCATCAGAAGGGCAAACTAACCTTCCAGTTCTCTAGTTTCAGTGAACCTGTGTGAAGTATAACCTCCGTTTCTTGTTTTTAGCTGACAGGAGTGACAGCATGTGTGGTTTGTCTGCTGCTGCAGCCCATCTGCTTCAAGGTTGTGTTGGGAGATGGTCTCATGCATAACTTGCTTGTAATGAGTTGGGTTTTTGAGCTCCTGTTGTGTTTGTGATTTTGAATCGGCCGGGCCACTCTACGCTGGGTAAAGACACCTTTGTTGACATCTGGTTGAACAAGTGTAACTAGTGTGTTGACTGTTGGTGTAAGAAAATAAACAACAAAAAAAAGGAATGACTGGAGCTTGGACAGCACGATAGAGTTTCACCTCATATCAAGACAATTCGTGGAAAACCACAGAGGAGTCGACTGAATTGAGATAAATCAGTTACCAGTCCTTGTTCTATTTTTAGTTTTCAAAGTTCAGGTATAAGCCAGATGACATAAATGTTAATCGCTCGTGTATCAAAGCTAAAAATATCAACAGACTAATTGTAATATCTATAAAAAGCGTCATTAATTGCGATTGATGATTTGTGACGGCTGTGAAACCAAACAGTTTGAAGGTTATTATTTCACTGTCGCGTTAATAATCATGACTTCCAAAAGGCCACAGAAATGAGGATGCTTCAGTATTGATGCTGGAAACGACTCTATTGTGTTTCATTGGTGGCTCTTTCTGATGAAGGCATTAAAAAAAAAAAAAAAACATTTCTCTATCATCTGTGTCTGCCATTGTTATCTAATGTGTTTGTCTGTTATGTGGCTGAATGTGTTTTTCCGCACCACAAGTCACCTGAAGTATTACTCACAGGTCATCAACGTTTCCTGAATTATCAATTAGGTTTTGCTCCACTTTGTGTGTGGATCGCTGCAGACCCGTTCACAGTGAAGTGTTTACATCAGTAGCATCATTGTAACCATGGAAAACAAACTTGAGGGATTGAAGGCAGTGACAAGGAGAAGCTATATTTACATGCGTCACAGTAATCCGCTTCAACACATTAACTCGCTACAAGTCACAAACCGCAAAAAAAAAGAAATTGTTGCTTTCTGTTCCTTCCATCTTGAACTTTTTCTCATGTTTTTTTTTTTTTTTCTTCTTCTTTCTTTCACAGGTCACATTTACAAAGCGAAAGTTCGGTTTGATGAAGAAAGCCTACGAGCTGAGCGTGTTGTGCGACTGCGAGATTGCCCTGATCATCTTCAACCATGCAAACAAGCTGTTCCAGTACGCCAGCACCGACATGGACAAGGTCCTGCTCAAATACACGGAGTACAACGAGCCGCACGAGAGCCGGACCAACGCCGACATCATCGAGGTAAATTCACCACGTCGCTTTGTGTGGACATGATTTCACCAGGAAACTTGTTGATGTTTGAACAATTTTGAAAATGTCCTTATGTCAGAGGAAATGTTCATAATGGTGAAGTAAATTCAACTAAAAACTATATTCTGTGATGGGAAAAAAAAAGGAATTTTACAAACAATTTAAATCAGAAATGTTTTGTTTTATGCTTTTTATTTTCTTTACTTTCATTTACTTTTCACTTTAAGGCAAAATCACCCTGCCTGGTTAAATGACCACTTTAACTTGTGGCGAAGATTTTCTTTTTAAATAACTCTTTCTGTTTTATATTGTCAGACTTTGAGAAAGAAAGGTTTCAACGGTTGTGACAGTCCTGAGCCGGACGGTGAAGACTCCATCGACCAAAGTCCCCTTAATGATGACAAGTATCGCAAGACCACAGAGGACCTTGATGTTCTCTTTAAACGCTACGGAGTAAGTTTGAGAAAGTTATACAGAGTTTTCAAAGCGGCACTTTGTTCTGCTTCCCTTTTGACTCACTGGGCAGACATTTCTGTTTATCTTCTGTCATGTCAACCAGAAACTACAACAAGTGTGAAGTTCCTCTAACTGCATGTTTCACACTTGCTTCATCATAATTTCCTGAAAACTCAATATATTTATGATTGCCAGATGACAACAGCTATATTACCAGTTTTGTGGCTTCTGTCATATTTGGCTTTAGTTTTTGAGCCGTTAAGAAGATATGGCTTTATTTTTACCACTATATGCTGACGATACTCACTTGTTACTTCCTATTAAATCCGACTTTCACAACGGTGGTTTTTCTTACTTGTTGCTCTTGTTCACGCTGAGATCTTGACACAGCAAAATGTTGATGTGGAGCCACTGATCCGTCTTGGTGAGCATGACTTAGGAAGCCACGTGGTGCTGCATACAGAGTGTGTGTGTGTGTGTGCACGGCTAAACAGTGAGAGAAAGGAAAGATTCCTTGTTCAGGTGCAGAAATAAAAAATACAGCTTGTAGTTAAACTAAACACCGCTACTGTGAGTTCTTGAGCAAGGCCGCTAAACACTCCTCTTTCTGTTTTTCTTTCTCTCTTTCTTGACTTCTCGTCTTTCTTTTTGTTGTTTTTGATCATTTTTATTTCAGATATATTCATTACACACATACGTGTATTAAGTACAAATATCTCAAAAGCTGTAGTGTATACAGACTCATTCATACCACACATGCATACAAACACAAATGTGTCTAAACAGGAGAAGAAAGAAGCAAAACTTATGTGATTTACTTTGTTCAGTGTGATAAATGTGAAACACCACACAAGTTTCAGCTTTATCAACAAATAGCAAACATTATATAACTTCTTACTATGAATTTGTGACCTAATATAGAAATTATGAGTGAAATGTTTTCTATTTAAGTTGCTGATTTTGGCCAGAAAGTGAAACTCTGATGTTTCTGCAGCAGTCGGCAGCTCCGGCCCAGACCTTCTCCATGCCCGTCACCGTCCAGGCGTCCAATCAAAGCACACTGCAGTTCAGTAATCCTGGCAACGCACTGGTAACTACCTCCTACGTGACATCGCCGTCGCTCACCGATACCCACCTCCTGTCGCCACAGCAACCGGCCCTTCAGAGAAACACAGTGTCTCCTGGGTTGCCACAGCGACCAGCGAGCGCAGGTGAGCGAGTGATCTTGTGCAGCACCACTGGAGACGTTAAATGAGAAACCGGGAGAGAAAAAAAAAAAAAAAAGGAGTAGATGATCGTCAGCTCAGGGACGTCTTGTTTATTTCACCAAGGATTCGACCGTGTTTGCGTTTGTGGAAGAGGCTCTGTGTTTTAGGACATACTGCATGTAGGTTTCTGCACATTTCTGCAGTATGAGATGATTCACTGTGCAGGGAGGAGAACATGTCTGCTTTGCACAAATTTGACCCGTGTGACAATCCTTGTGCAATTGTTAACTTTCACACCGCATTTTATGAAAGGGTTCAAGCTACATGGAGTTTTTAATGACCACAGAAGTGGCAGTAAACACTTCTGACCCAAAACACAATAATGGTGATAAGATGTGTGTGTCTCATTCCTGCACGGTCACATGCAGGCAGATGTACTTAACCCGGAATTGAAATCCAAAAACGTACTTTTATTACTTGTAGCAAAAGAAGAAGCAGATCTGTCACTCAGTTTAGGTCAGTGGCCACTTTAAAGCTCAGTTTGTATTTGATTGGGCCAAACCAGTGAAATGTAAGCATAATAACCTTCGAGATGTTCGTTTGTCTGTTTTATGAATGTACAGGTTTTGGATTAAGAAACTTAATGTTCTTTATCTTGTTATCGACAGGTGCTCTTCTTGGTGGCGACCTTAATAATTCAAATGGAGGATGTCCAAGTCCAGTCCGTGAGTATTCGTATGATTATTTTACTGTATTTGTTCAAAACCTGAGATGTCTCCTTGTGGTTATTTCTTTTGTTCTGTGCCAAGTGTCCTTTGGCTGGTCTGATGAGATTTTATTCCTCTTCCACCTCAGAGGGATCACAAGATGCCTTTGATTTAAAAAAAAAAAAAAAACAAAAAAACCCCAGAAAT
>OMNM01015471.1:32369-49754 GCA_900302745.1 Parablennius parvicornis | reverse complement strand
ATATAGTGTATAAAACTACGTAATAATGGTTTGGGGATAAAATCTATCAGGAGCTAAAGAAAAGGAATTAAAAAACATTGTATATTATCATCATTGTTTCGAATATCAAACTTATTGTGTTTTGTTCTGTTGTAGACACATTCGAAAATGCTTAGTAGACCTTGAAATAACCATATCCTCTTGTTAAAATAAAGTGAAACGTTATAAATAACCTGGCTGCAATGGAACCAGAGAAGGGAAATATCCGAGGTTATATTCTCTGTAATTTTTGTAGAAGAAATCATGACGAAGAGCAATGACTTCAGTTTAAAACTATTTCATTTAATCAGATCACACATCTGAGAATTGAATGAAATCTAAATATAATGAAGAGAAGTTTAAAGTTAACAAGCAGTTGTATGGCTTCATATGAAGACGTACCCGAAGCCTCAGGCTGACGTCTCGCTGCCCTTTTCATTCTCTATGCATGTTACAAGTATTATTATACATTTTATCATGCAAACTGACACAAAGTCAAAAGCTCGTCCTTCAGATGAGGCACATTTAAGCAACAAGTGAGTTTAGAGTTAATCACGTGTATCAATGTATGCCTTGATTGCTTTTATCTAAAAAAGATGACCATTCCATGTATTCTCAAACAATCCACCCCACCTCAAAGTATCACTGAGCAGACTGATTGCGCAGTGATACTGAGCAGAATCGCTCTTATTTATTTGCCTTATTTTTGCTGACTGATTAATGCAAAGCCTTGTGCAGTTCTAAAGGTTTCACTATATCACGTTGAACAGGTTAATCTCATATTTGTTGCTGTAGCTCCGACCACAACAGTTATTATTTCCAGGCGCAGCTCGGCTCAATGTCTGGGTAGAAATCCTCACAGTGTGAGCAGCACCTCAGCAGAACAAAGACACTCCCAGGAAAAGAAGCTCTTCAGGGTTTCATTCTATATTTGTGGGGGATTTTGGGGAAATAAAGACGATCAGAACTCCAAGTGCCCACAAACCACTCCAGGAGAATTATTTTACCAGAATGACAGATGACATGATCCGTCTGTGCTTTATTTCCATTTAGTGGGAAGTTTGCTACACTTTTATTTGAAAATGCCACACACATAGCAGGTAGCTTTCAGTTCGTAGCTTTGAGGTGAGTAATTATTTTGCATTCTGCAACCGAAATACTGAAAATGCACTTCTTTGTGCTTGTTGATTGATTACATGCCTCTCCATAATGATCCTGTTTGGAGGGCTCTCCAAAGCCAACAGGAAAATGTGTTTCTAATTTTACCAATCAGATAGCACACCCTCGGAAATGTAGGGTTTTGTGGGGGTTTTTTTGGTTTTGGAGACTTTCCTTGCTTTATTTTAAATGGAATATACCATTAACCAACTATCAAATAAATTCAATTCCAAGTAGAAATTATGAGAAGAATATAAAGGATGTCCACATATTTGTTTGAGAATGTCTTTGTTTATTTGAGTTTATTGCCAGTAGTCTCAAACAAAAGTGCATTTCAGTTGTGTTGCAAATATCGGGGAAGTTATTTAAATCTTTGGCAGATAAATACTGGCTTTTTTTTTCTTTGTAAACGGAAGAAATAAGAAACATGCCAGACAGTTTTCTTAGGATTAATCCTGTGGAGGTGCCAGACTTCACTGGAGCAAATAAATCTGACAAGTTCTTCAACACATGTAGATACCAAAAAAAAAAAAAAAAGAAAACTTAACAGAATAGCCATAGAAATCTCTCACAGTATTCTGTCTGGAAGCACAAAAATACATGTTTTCTTCAATTTTGAGACAACACACAGACAATCCCAGCAAACACAAAATACTTCTGCAATAATATACAATAACAGTAAAATGATCTCATACAAAATAGTCTTTGAAAAACAATACTGGTCATAATAATAATAGTGATATGTTTCGTTCAAACATACAGTATAATCATGACTAAAACAAAACATTATGTAAATACAATACTCACTAAGAGAGGGATATTTGGTGAATTTTCAGAATGAACCTAGAATCCACCATCACCCATAATGCCCTCCTTCCATGATCTAATATGACCGTAGCGGGAACTTTTAACGTTTTCCATAAACTTCACCCAAAATTAATTTTGATGTGTTCGGTTAGAGCTGGAGCTATGAAATGTCACACACCATAAAATTGTTTCAATGTCCATATTGACGAATTGGATATAAGATTCCCTGATAGCAGAACACAAACAAACGAATAACACTTTTTCTCTGGGCCTTTGTGGTGGGAGGTTTTTACAAAAGATTAGCTCAGTTTCGGTTTTAAATCACGGCATACATCAACAGCAGGAAGCAAACACAGCTGCATCACAGATGTCTGATTGATGCCCGCCCTCTGACCAATGACAGCCGATTCCTTTCAAACGGCTCCACTGTAAACAACACCTGCTCAGGTGGAGCTGAACGGAAGGACTTTGTAGGCTGATGTTTACTGTTTACATCTGTTGTGGCTTTTACTGCTCTGATACCGAGGACAGTTTCAACAGCAGCTTTGGCCACCCTCTGCATGTAAAAAAAAAAAACCTTCATTTACACCTGATCGTTTACAAAAAAAAGTATTTTACACTGACCTGCATATACACCTGGTTCAGAGCTACTATGAGCAGCTAAACCTGTAGGGGGCAGTGTAACGAGAAGCATGAAGCCATGATAGCCAATCAGAGTCCAGGAGAAAACATAGCAGATGGCACGAATAATTTCCTGTTATTGCTTCAATAAAGGCTCGATGGTCGTTGTTTGGACCGATGTAACAGATCTTTTGTGATTGTAAACGCAAACAACACAAACATGTTTGTAAAAAAAACAAGCACTGCTTTCACTGGATCTATTATCACAGCAAAACTGTAAACACGGGTCGCACACTGATGACGCAGACGATTCTGATGGCACATTATGTGTCGTCATTATCCGCCTTTGCATGCAACGAGAGACACAGATCTCCACTCTGGCTCGAGTTTTCAGGAATCATCATTTGAGGTGACGCGTAGCTGCGTAAAATGTGTAAAAACAAGGCCCAAACACAGAGGAATGTCCCTGTTTTTTTTTTTTTTATAAACCCAGGTACATGTAAATGTGGCCTCAAACTTCTTAATGTCTAAATGTCACTATTATGAAAAATAACAGGAAAACATCTTTGCTTTAAATGAACAATAAAAATTGTCTCTTTGGATGAGCCTTCTCTCAGTAGCCCGTCAAGCCAAACACTGACCACTGAGCCCTGACACTAGTGTTAATTTGATAATGTCATCACGGTCTTTTAATTGACACTCTGACATTGTTGGCGGGAAAAGTCACAAGTAGAATTGATAACATTAATGATGCCACTTAAATGCCTCCATTGGACCTGCTGACACAGTTTAATGGGATTTTGAATGACATGGCGCCATCTGTAGCTCTGAATGAATGAAAACATTTATTTTTGAAACGTGGGATTGACAACGAAAGAGAAAAAATAAAAATAAAAAAAACAAAACAAAACAGCAAAGTGGAAGAAAATAAGTAAATAAATGAATTATAACCCATTATACCCAAAAAGGAGAAGGACATAGCCTAAGGCCACATTTACAACTATCCAGGTTTTTACAAAAATGGATATTTCTCCTCTACAAAGAAAATCTTAATTTACACAGCCCCACATATACACATGGTTCAGAGCTGTTATGAGCAGCCAAACCTGTAGGAGGCAGTGTAATGAGATGCATGAAGCCACGATAGCCAATCAGAATCCTGGAAAATACTCCAACCCCAACACCAACCCCCTTTAAATGCAAATGGAGACAGAGTTTTTCAAAATTTCCATTGTATTGTGGCCGGAGTTTTCAGAATTGTTTGTGGGGATTCGTAGCTGCGTTTACATGTAAATACAAGGCCCAGATGCAGAGAAATATCACTGTTTTGAAAATACTCGATTAAGTGTAAATGTGGCCTTATTAACTCCTTCTGCTTCTTCCTCACCTATCATTTACTCCACACCCCTCCAGTTGTTTAAAAAAAAAAAATATAAACCTTTCTTACATCAGTGTCTACAGCCTCTCTGTACTTTCTGAAAACCCTATTTTGGTAGCACTTTTTAAATTGAAACACTACCTGAGCTCCACCTCCAAACTGTTCCACAATCTCACTCCACATATTGAGAGACAATATTACTTTAGTGTGCAGAATCTTCCATGTTTTAACTTTAAATCCCCTCTCTGCTTATAACCCCCATCTCCGTTAAAAAAAAAAAAAACGTGTTTTGAATATTTGTAGGAAATTGGTTGTTAGTTGCTTTGTACATCATTTGTCGCATTTGAAATTCTACCAGGTCAGTGAATTTGAGCTTTTGCTGAAATGAGATGTCAAGAATGCTTCGAAGCAACCAGATTAAAGAAGTGTGGATAGTGAAAAAGGCTAGTCTATATTTGAGTATTCTGTGAAGGAAAAAAACAAATCATTCGGTTGATTTATGTAGAGCTAGATTAGAAACTCTGAACCGCAAGAGTCCATAGTGAATGGCTTTGATAAAACACAGAAATGTGATTATTTATTGTAGCAAGATAATATTCCTCTCAGAGCAAACATTTCTCAAATCAACAAATCAGTTCTCGTCTGAGAGGCTCCTTGAGTTCCGGCTGACTAACTGGGAGCCCCATGATTTCTATCGTAGAGTTGCTGAGTGTGGTTTGATGTAGGCATGCTTGTTTGACTCAGTATGGGTGTGAGTTATTGGGTTACTGTCATGCTCCACCTGAGGGGTGTGGTGGTTTCAGTGTGTGATTGAGCTGCTTGGGGAAGAAAAGCTGGACCGTCGGGAACTGAGGTGGCTCAGGTGGATTGTCATTCCAGTTTGACATGGATGACTTCTTTCAGTCCACTCTCACCGTTGGCCGGCCAAGATGGCTTCAGAGGAATGTGCCTCCTCCCTCAGTTTGGAGGCTGGATTCCCTATTTTGAGCCATGCGCTTGTTCAGCTCTTGAGTTTGCTTTTCTAACTAAACTGAACTCCATCAACTGCAACTGTACACGAATCTACCAGAATTTAGTCCTGGTTGTCTTGACTTTGGCACAGTGGGGCTTGAATTGTACATTTTTGATGGGATACCTACAGAGTATGAATTAAATAATGCTCCATTTTGCTTATTTGTATACTTGCTGTAACACACAGTCATTTTTGGTGCTTTTCCACAAGTTCCTCCTCAGCCCCACTCGACCTGACTCTACTCGACATTTCCACTTGGCGTTAGTCCCACCACCAGATACTTTTGTGGTACCTGCGCAGCCGAGGTTCAAGCGAGCTGAGGTGAGTAGACAATGTGATGTTGGCAGACGGCGGGCCGCTGATTGGCCGCGTCACAGGTGAGTCAGGAGAGCGTGTTGTTCACCCGCCATTTTTTTTAACCCCATCACAACAAAAACACTCAAAAACAGAGGAAGACGCTCAGAAATGAACCCCGTGCTGGAGAGAACTCAATTAAATTAAATTCAACTTTGTTTATATAGCACCAAATACAACACAGTCATCTCTAGGTGCCTTGAACAGAGAGAAACTCAACAAATCCACATGAGCAAGCAAATCGACTGCAATGGCGGAAAGGAAAAACTACCTTTTCACAGGAAGAAACCTTTGCAGAAACCAGACTCAGAGACGGCGGCTTTTCTGCTGGCCGGTTGGGGTGAGAGGATAGGGGAGAGAAAAGGATAGGATAGATAGACAGATAGATTGGAAGAGGGATGCAAATCCTGGTTCGGGTAGGGAGAGGTAGAGAGAGAGGTGGGGGGTGTGGATAGAAGAGATGAAAGGATGAACAGATGTTTGGGTAGGGGGCGGACCCTAGTGCGGGTTAGGGGCAGACCCTGGTTCGGGTTGGGGGCAACACAGACGCTGGTCGTGGTAGGGGGAGGTAGAGAGAGAGAGGTAGAGAGAGAGGTGGGGGAGCAGGAGGCATTGCAGTGTCATAAAACAGCCCTAACTGTAAGCTTTAGTAAATAGAAAAGTCTTGAGTCTGGCCTTAAAGGTTGAGACTTTGTCACCCTCTGACTCAAACTGGGAGCTGGTTCCACATCAGGGGAGCCTGAATGCAGAAAGCTCTGCCTCCCATTCTACTTTTAGAAAACCTAGGAACCTCCAGTAGGCCAGCACTCTGAGAATCAAGTGTTCTTCTGGGGAGATATGGGGCTATCCATTCTTTAAGATATGATGGAGCCTGATTGTTAAGAGCTTTATAGGTTAGAAGGAGGATTTTAAATTCTATTCTGGATTGAACAGGGTGCCAGTGAAGTGAAGCTAATATTGGAGTGATGTGATCTCTGATTTTAGTTCTTGTCAGAACTCTTGCTGCAGCATTCTGGATCAAGAGAAGAGGATTCGGGAGCTCCACGAAGCAAACTCCTACAAGTATCAGGTCTCTGAGCCGCAGTGTTTTGGATTAATTGGTTTCCCTGTTAATTGGTAACCGGCTTCCTCCAGCGTCCCCTTTTTCACTGCAGATGTTAAAAACCAAACTCCATAGCTGTCCTGGCTACCGTTGTTTAACTACATTTCCATTAAAGTCTAAAGTATTGCACCATTAGTTTGTCTGGCTGCTGCTAACGACTGGGGGCAGAAGTCACCAATTAACAGGGGCATCCAAATTTTGTAAACTTATGATTAAATCTATGAAAATAAATACTATATGATGTATTATTTGAGCTGATATCCAGTGGATGTTTACTCTGCATCATATCAGGGGTGATTAGTTGTGCACGACGGGGAAAGGCGCCAATGATTCTGCCCACACTGTGGTCATACTACATTGTAATGGAAAACAACCAAGGCTGAGTGGAGTAGAGTCAAGTAAAGTAAGGCTGAGTAGGAGCTAGTAGAGAAGCGCCAATAGTTACTATGTTTTGGTCGTTCGAGTGTTGTATTAAGACTTTGTTGGACCCTTCGGGCCCCATCATGTGTCAATTCCTGTACGAGTGTGTCTGCCAGTGGCTGATTGTAGCACCCCAAAGCACCCGGCACTTCTACTGGACAATGATTCCCCTTGATGGCTCCACCAGGTGAAGAAGCTGGAGGAGGAAATGAGGGTGTTAGAAAGGAGGATGGTGGGTTTGTAAAGAGAGAGACTCGGTGAGAAGAGGCGTCGAGACGGGAGTGTTGCATTGGATGAGTGACGAGGGAGATGACTGACCTCCCGGGAGGCGCCTAAAATGCTGCCTTCTTACTAATCTCCTGCTCTATTTTGAGAAGCAGCAGGAGGGACGTCGGAGAAGTGGGGAAGTCACTGACAGATGATCAGACAAGAGGGCACTCAGGCCTGATAAGTGGGATCTCTATATTGGCTAAAAGGCTGCACCACCCTGGGAGAAACAGAGGTGTGCTGAAAAGACAAAGGACTTGCCATTACTGCAGGGCAATTGCATTAACAGGATGCCATGAAGAAATATTAGGACTGCTATTGCATAGTAAAGTGTAGTGATAATCCTGATTACCTGTCCTATGCAGCGGAATAACGGTGACTTTACGATGAAAAACTATTTAAATCTCAATCCACATTTGACTTTTAAGGAATTAATGTTCCTATACCAACAATTCTTATACGATTGATAACTGACCAAGATTTCAAGAACACAAGGACATTCCTCCACGGAGCTGAAGGTCCTGTTAAGAATGGATTATTGTCTGGCTGTGTGAAGGCCAAAAGGTAAGAGTCTCTATAGGAAGAGATAAGGCCGTAAAGCTTCAGCAGCGATAAGTATCTTATCAGGCTGTCGTCTGCCTCCTGAACTCTCCCAGGATATCTGTTGTATTACAGAATGTTCGACAGCCAGCACAGATAGAGGATGCGTGTGTTTTTGTACCTTACCACAGTGCACATTAAGGGAAAGAAAGAAAAAAAAAACATCCCTTTGACAGCATATCAATTAACTCATGAATCAACTCGCTCAAGCAGAAAGTAGGTCAAACATAAAGTTATTGTTGCTCGTTTTCAAACCATTTTCCATCATTTTCCAGTCGTGTTCAAACCTTTTTCCACACTGATGATGCACAACACCGACATTGACACACGCCGTGTTGTGTTTTCTGTCCCCAATTACATGGTGGATCTCCAGGCTGTTTCACTTGAGTGTGACATATGTTGGCATTTCAATGCTTTTCCAACAACCCGTTTGAGGCATTTCATTTTCACATACATATGAATTACAACCCCCCCTAAATAGACCTCTTGGAGCCCGAGGGCTGGATAGGAGGAAAGGCTGGGCTGATTTCACACAGCCCAGCCTCATCAATCTCCCAGTTCATTCGTTTCACAAAGGGGGTCCTCTTTCACCGGCAAGAGCAGTCGATAGACCACCGCTACCCAGATGAGAGCAATTCCATTAAGGGTCCTCCACCTTGGTCTCAAAAAAGGGGGTTTCAGAATCTGTCAGAAAGGGAAGCGTTGCGGCCATCCATCCTCAACTTGGAGAGGAGCGAATGAACACTGTGACAATCTTTCGACTTTCTCGCCTTTCTGCTGTCTTCTCCTGAAGAGAAGCACTAACCTTAACCAGCAGGAATCTCAGCTTCCCTTCCCAAGCACATGACTGAGATAACATTGAGTGGGTGAATTTTCAACATTTACAACATAATTTGTGTTTAACTTGGAAGAGATTTCACTGACTCCAAAAAAAAAAAAAAAAAAAAGGAGAAAAATCTCGAGGACTGTATTTTCAGTTCCACTGGCACACCACACCATCATTTTAAAAATGCGTGCCAGAAAAACTGCAATGTTGACTCGTTTTTAGCGCAGTTTTTAATTTCTATCAACTCCTGAGGGTACCATCTGGCTCCTCAGCTGCTAAATGCTCTACTGTGAGCATCATCTAGTTGCTTCCAATGCTCATATTCGTCCGTTTGGTGCTGAGCAGTAGGCGTGAAGCATTTTTTTTTTTTTTAATTTTTTGGTGTTTTTAAACAGAAACTGCTCTCTGCTGTGGTCAAAAACACTGTTATAAGAGCACTACAAATTTAACAAAAACCAGTAACTTATCAAGTGGATTGCTAAATACTTGAATGAAACTTTGTAATACACTGCAGCAGTTAATAAACGATGCATATGGGTGATAACTACTGGCAGGTTTAAGAAGCAATGCAATTAAAAAGGTTTTTATACCTTGCAGCCACTGTCTTAGGCAGAGATAATTGTAATTTTTTGGTAGTTTCCTATTCCAAATATCTCAATCTGAATAATTCTACAAATGTGGTTTGTATACTCAAGCACAAGTCTGAGTCTGATCAAGGTAATAATCATTAACTATATAATAGCCCATCATTTCCACAGGAAGCACATTTACAAGCATCTATTTGCTGCTTCACACACCCCTGAACAGCATACCATAAAACTGAATACAGTCTTGTGGCTCATGAAAAATTATATCAGAAAATTAAATCCTGCATTTTATAATGATGGTATTTTTTAGATTTGAGTGTTGTATCAGATATTTTATTAGAAATTAAGGGAAAAAAGGTGGGAGGTCCTGCAGTAGAAATGCTTAACAAAAGTACACTCATGACCACTGAAACTTAAGTAGAAAGGTCAGAGAATACATATAGATTATTATTTTCAGTACAAATGTATCAGACTGATGTTTGAGTCAGTGGAAAGATTAAAAGTAAAAATTCAAATTATTGAGAACTTGTAGAAGCGTATTTTTGAGCAAATCAAATTATTAGCATTTATCACATTTGTTCAGATGGTATCTCGTGCATTTTGTGTAGACATAGCCGGGTTTATCACGGTGGAAAGTGGAGGTGGGATTGTGCAGATAAAGACCTGTGTGGGTGCCAAAGCTGCAGGTGAAAATACATTTATAGATGACATTACGAGTACAGGTTCACACACTGACTGAAATGCTGACTTCCAGTGTCAAGAAGAGTACAAAAGACAATTTTCCCAACAACCCGGAACATTCCGAAACAATTCCTCTGGAGTTTTCAAAGCAAAAATAAATAAATAAAAAAAAAACAAAAACAAAAAAATAACACCCAAAACTGACTTGACCAGGAACGCCCTTTGGCTTCAATCCAATTTTTTAAAAGTATTTTTAAGGTTACGGTCCAACAAAAGGCAGAAAAACCCCTCCAGAAAAGAGCAGCTACACAGGATCATGCTTGAAGAATGCCAACACATTTCTCAACAGAATTTGGCAAGACTGATGTAATCCATTTCAGAGGAACCGATCTGTTTCCAATTGTTTTTAGCTTTAGCTGGTTCTTCAACACAGTAATTATTTAATGGTTTTATTCTTCTTTGGTATTGGCAAAAATTACAACATTTCATGATAGATAGCAAGTAAATGTAACCATGTAAGAATAATGTAACAGTACATATAAATTTAATGGGATAGATAAACCTTTCTTTTTGTTCTCTTATGTCATCTTTTAGAACAAGGTTGCACAGAAATGTGTTATTGGTGTTTCGCTGTGTAATTTTCACATCTCTCTCTCCCTGGCATGACTGTCAGTCTGAGGCAGACCTTCAGAGAGCTGCCGTCATGCACACAGGTAATGGTACTCGGCCTCTATCGTGTCCTTCAATCAATTCTCAGGTCCCCTACATGACACTTTTCAAATCACCGAGCTGCACCTCTAACACAGCAGTCACGCCACGGGAGTGAAGTGAAATGAGTAAACCCATGATAGATTTTTCTCTCTTTTTACGTTTAAGAAAGGCCAGATAGGGAAGTGCTGATTGTACACATTGATTTTCATCTTGGCTCAAATTCAGAAGCAGGGTCGTTTGTAATCGTGGTCAGTCGTAAAACTTTCAATTTCTTCAACTGACACAAGTTCAAATTGACCTGCTCTGAGCTCACCCGGTGGCGTCTTTATTCTGAGTGGCGAAAAGTGGGCAAAAATGACATATTTTGAGTCAATAAAGACATTTTTTTTCACTTTAATTAAACTCTCATTATGCTTCTCATACGTGTTTGTGTTGTTATTTGTCCATAATTGTCAGTTCACAGTTCTTACCACAAGAATCTACGTTCAGGTTAGCTCGTACATGTTTCTACACAAACAATATCATATTTTCTTCTCTTCTTTCAACTGACTGAACAAACCACACACATTGACTCACTTTGATTTGGCTGTTGAAGCTTTTATATCTTGTGTAACTATTGTTACCTCCACCAAGGAGGTTATGTTTTTGCCAGGGTTTGTACATTTGTCAGCAGGGTTAAGAAAAAACTCCTGATGCGATCTTCCTAAAAAAAAAATTCAGAAGATGTGTATTTCCCCAGCTTAGATTCCATTAAATGTTGAGAGTGATCCGGATAACCATCTGGATACCAAAAAATATCAAAGATCCTGTTTTTCCCCATTTACTTATCATATGTCTCTGAGATCCTATCTGATTGACTTGTAAAGATTCAGTGATCTGTAGGATGGTCATATCCAGTAGGGTGCAAAATTTCATCTGGATCGGATCCAGAATAAGGTCCGGAAGAATTCCGCAAGCTAACATTGGAAACCCCATTTACAAGTTTTAAAAAAATCATAACCCATTGAATTTTGTTTCAATTCTCTTGAAATTTAAAATGTATATTTGGAGAATCATTCCGCTGAATTGAGTTAAATTTTGTCTGGATCTGATCCAGATTAACGATATGGCGACACTTTGAATTTTTGGAAATTTTAACATTGAAAACGCCATTTGGTGGAGATCTGCACTTTCGGAGTGCTCTTCTAGTTTAAAATTTTTTGTCACCACTAGTGCCTATGAAGTTGATTACATGGGTTTTGATATGGACACAATCAGATAAAAACTGTAATTCAAAGCTATCAGTGTAATTATTTTTTATAGGTCTTATTTCCAAAAAATATATTTTACCTCAAAGTTTATTATTATATTACTTCTAATTCCAGGATCAGTTCAAACTAGCTACAGCTGGTAAGTCATATGTAACAGGTCCTGTTGAATTCCCGTTGAAGACTAAACCACACATTTTCAGATTACGTTGCAGTGATATCAGTAACTGTCAAATACCAGACACATGACACTAATTTCTACCACATTTTGAAGGTGCTATGTTAAACAGCCTGAGATATTGACGGAAATTTTACAAAATGCTGCGCCTGTATCCGGCTTTAAGACATTGTTGAGATGCAGATTTGATGAGTCTTGGAAAATGTCTTTTCATCCTAAACAACACATTGCAGTTTATCCATGGTAACATGAATAATGTGAGATTGTCTGCCACCCAAAGTTATGAAAAACTGTTGAGATATAATATTGGTTGAACCTCCTGCTGTTTAAATATCACCAAGAGCTGCAGGCGGTGCCCTCACTGAAGACTGACACAATCTAATCACCGTGGCTCAGCAGAGATCCTCAGCTTTTTTTTAAATTTAATTTTGCAACGTCATCCAAATCCAAGCTTTACTTGCTGTGAGCTATGTCTTTGTCATTTTGTTTATTTTGAAAAATGGCAATGTGAAAACGGGAGTCTAATGTTTGCTGGAGCGGGATTTAAAACACCAGGTTTTAGCGGATTAACATCCTTAACAAGCCAGAGTTTCCATAACAACTGCGATGGCTGAAGCCAGCGAGACACGGTTGACAGCAGGAAACGGCAGATTGGAAAGGTTGCAAGGAAAAACAAGTCACACGCATATTTCAAAGTTGCTATCATACTGCCAATGATAATTATACAATAGCCAGTGTTTTCTGTGTACACACTAACCCTCTGGAAGACAGTCCAGACAAAACTGCTGAGCCTCCCACACACCCGCCCTTCATCATCCCACCTGCGGTTCACACAAAGAGCTTCGCTTTGATTGATGTGAATGAGATCCATCCTGCTGGAGGGAGTAAACACAGAATGTTTGATGGATGGGGCCTAAATCCTGATGGTATTTAATACATCCTGCGTTTAACGGCGGACTCCCAGAGATTGGTATAATTAGGTAAGTGGTGGAAGGATCTGCATGACACAAAGCATGCATGAGTATTTATTCTATCTGGTTAAGTTCCGTTGGTTCCCAAATACGAGAGACTCTGAGTGGATGGATATGAAAGTTCAGCTGCCACCGCTTATTTAGTCCGCTCAACATTTTTAAGTGCTGTGTTCAAATCAGGTTTAATGTTTGATCTATTGTACACTCGCATACACTCTAAGTTCTAATCTTTGTTGTGTCATAGAATTGGTGATTACTGAAGTGATGACACAGTGACACAAGTAGATGAACACATAATGATTATTCAGATAAATTTGAGAAAGATTCAGGGCTATTGAAGAGCATTGAAGAAGCCTCATTCAGGAATCTCATTCCAGAAGTCATTGGTCAGTAGATTTCAAGGTTATAATATTTTTCATTATTCGTTGTTCTTTGTGAATAGATTCACATGATTGGTATTTATTGAAGCGAGGGATTGTAGCGTTTGGACTTTGTTGTTACTCTTTCACTCTGTTTCATGGTTTATCTGTCTTGATATATTTGTTTCTAATGGTATTGGTGTCTTCCAGTAGGGTTTGATTTGATCCTTTCCTCCACAGATTGAAATGCTTTTTATTCACAATGAGTCTTTTGAAATAATGCCTTCATATAAATGTCACTTTCTTTTTATTGCATCAGTCCTTGGATGTTTTCGATACATCAATCATATCCTGTTAAATCAAAATTAATGTGCTGCTAATGAGATGTGAATTCAGAGGTTGTAATGTGATTTGTGTTGGGAATTATGATGTATAATCTTCTGTGGAAACCTGATGTGTCTCATGGATGTAAGATGTTTTTTTTTATTAAGCAGCCAGTTCTGCTGGGAGACATGCACAGGACGTGCCCGAGGACTGAATTGATGGCAAAGCTCTCCTCTCTTCTTTAATGTATTTAAAAATGTGGATCACATCAGTGAAAGCTAAAAGCACTGGGGCAAGTTCTTTTGGAGTCTCCTCACTTTGTGGAGAGTTTGGTAAAATGAATCGCAGTCCTGAGAGAACAGTGTCCTCCTCCTGTCACCATCGTCTCTATTGCTCACAGAACGGAGGGAAAAGAAGGAGAACCACTCTAATTATCCTCCAGTCCCTGCAAGTTATGTTAATAGTCGCTTCCGGCTTAAGTAGGCTATCTATATGCAAAGTCTCTTCTGATGAATTTCTTCATTATTTATTGTTAATGTATCACTGTATCGCCATGATGAGGGACGAAGCCTGTTGGTTCTACATTATATTGCTCCGTAAGACTGTGACACGCAGAGAGTTGACTCACTAGATTAAGCAAAGGAGGAGTGCAGCTATATACCAAAGATTTAGATTGGGATTCCTACATTTTCATTTCAGATATTGTAGGATCTAGTTGTGATTGTTGTGCTTCATAATTTTCCAGAGATTGTATAGATCAGATTTCTCACAGAAATGATAATTCCACATGATACTGGATCTGATGCACACTTTTATTGTGACAGTAACTTTTGAATTTAGAGTTACTTTGGATCGGTGAAACTCCAGATTGGAGTCCTGAACGCAGTTTATTAGAGGTGGCAGAAGTAAAAGCACACAGGGACAATTCAATGCCCGGTCAGTAAACAAACAGGGGTCAAAGCAAGACCAAGACAAACTAAGACAGGTTAAAGAACAAAGGAAAACAAAAGGTTGTGACAAACACTCTGGAGCAGACATGAGGAGATAAAGAAGAGTCAGCAGAACAAACATTTATTTACTGGGGGGGAAGGGAGACCAACAACTCACAGCTGACGAGAATCAAGAATCAAGAGAACCACATGCTGCACAGATGAGGACATGATGGTGGAGTGAGAAGATACAAGAGAAAGATCCATCAAAAAACCAGCAGTGAGACGAACAGAAAACAGGAGTTATGGTTTGAATGCAAAATCTCAATATTTGTCTGGTCCCTTAGCTTCACCTCCCTTTATGTTTATGTCGCCACATCTCTGTCTCATATCTGTGTGATCCCATCATTTCACACTCGTACCTTGTCTGCTCTTTTTCCCCCTCATGTGTTTATGAGGTCTTTACTTCACGATTAACACCAGTCCTGATGTTTCTTTACATCTGATCCCCCTTTGGTTTTTGTTCCTGTTTTGATTGTGGTTATTCCTGATCTGCGTGAGACATGGCTCTTTATTTGACCTCGACTTGCTTCTCCTTCTTCCTTCGCAACACCTTGACAATAATGAAAGCTGAAGAATTAAACCCACATTTAGCTGCCCTGCACTACAGATTGATTTTGAATTGTGTGCCCGTTTCCACCTCATCTGAGGAATTGAATATTGGCAGAATTGATTCTAACAAAAGACTTAGTGTTGTAACTTAAAAGTTTAAAGAGGAATTCTGTCTACAAAGCAAAGAAAAAGTTCATGAGAAGAAAAGAAGCTTTCCGGTTACTATATTCATTTTTCAAACTGAATTATTGCCATTGTGGATTTCTCAGTATTCAGTTCAAAAGTGAAATAATGAACCTCAATGTTTTTTTTAATCCTTGGTTAAGAAAATTACCTTTCCTCTTTGTGATTCTCTGTGCCTGCACTAACAACAGCCTGACACTTAAACACTTAAAGTTACTTTTGTGTAAACCGTTATTACCTTTAACTTTACACTTTATCGGCTGCCAGCGTCTCTTAGAGACCTCTGCCCTCTGACTCAACAGAAACTATCCACATCTTTAATATGGGCTCAGCATCAGTCTCTGAGTACTCCCCAACACTTACAGCCAGCTTGACCTTGAGGTTGCTCTCTGAGGTCGGCCCATTTCCCCTGAAACAGGACCTGGATTGTGGTGAGCCGAGCGCCACTAAGCCTGTGCTCTCAGGAACACTGACCTCAATCAAAAAGAGAACCTGATCCACTGGCCGTGCACTCTGCAGCCCACCAGTAGCTGTTAAGACCATCAGTGGAGGGACATTTGTGGCTCTCTGGGTGTGTGTGGATCTCTGAGAGACCATCTGTGTGAGTGCAATCCTAGAGAACAAGAATACAAATTTGTACCTTAGATAAACATTTTATTTCCATAATTTATTTGAATCACTTTCACTTTTTATTTTTAAATGGTTCTGGGAGGTTTTCTTGGATTTTAAGATTTCAAGCTGTGTAACAGAGAAATAGTTAAATACCATTAAAGCTTTTGAATAGATTTCATATGTCTCAAGGTCACCCAATACCCCCAAATCAAAGAGCACCGCGTCATCCCACCGTTGAAGCGAAATCACGAAGAGCGCTGACACAGGGGTTATGGTGAAAGGTTTTTTTTTTTCCCACCGCGCTGACGATATGCGGGGAGGTGCTGATTGGTGACACACTTATCTCGTTCCAGGTTCGATTACAGTCGTAATGTTTCCTCTCTCCATTAAGTGTATTTGATTTCCCACCGAGGGGGTAGCTGGCAGGGCAGAGATATGGCGGCAGCGTCGGGGCCAGGAGGGCAGCTCTTGCAAGCATCACTCCCACTGATGCGCCTGGAAGCGGACGAAAAGTGGCAATGCTTATACAATTAGAGTGGAGACTTTGTCAGACCTCATTTTTGAAAGAGGTTTGAGCTGCAGCCCTCAGAGAGTATTATTAATTCACTGCCCTGGCCCGCTCGGTGGAGATAGAAGGATTATACAGCAGTGGATGACAAAATGACAGGCTAAGAGGAGCTTGGAAGTGGCTCCGCTCTGATTACAAGAATGAATTTTCCCTTTGGTCACAAGGGAATTATCCTGAAAGTAAAGGTCAAAGGAGCAAACATTTATGTGGTAAAAGGTTTTTTTTTTGACAGATGGTAATGAGAGTCACTCATTGATAGTGATCTGAATGCATTGATGCGGCACATTTTTTCTAATCTTTAATACAAAAACGCTCATCTTCGTGTAGTAAATGAGGCTGACTGTTTATCGATTTCCCTTTGCTATTAGAAAACAAGATCTCACGTTAAGCTATTTCAAATTGAGGCTGCCAATCATTTATTTTCCTTCTGATAATCTCGCTCACTGTTGTGGGGAAAACAAGGCAATCAGAGTAATCACTTCAGCCGGCTGCTCTCACTTTGAGCACCAAGTGAGCCGCTTTCTCTGATTGTTGTTCTCCAGCGTCCATCATGAAAAGGTGAGACAGCACCCGAGACTCATATGTCTGGATACTTCTCCCCTCTCCAAAACTTAAGGTTGAATAAATACTGGAACAACAACTGACAAAGAATAATGGATTACGCCTTTGAGGTAAGTTGCATCATTAGAGCAAATCTTTCTCTTTTTCTACAGTAACATATGTTATTTTCCATCTCTGTCCACCCAAGAAGAAAAAGAGCAACATCAGAGATTGTAAAACATGCTGAATGACAACGTGCATGAAATAAATGTGTGAAATAATTACAGCTTTGGTCTGGTAGAAGCAAACATGAACACACA
>OMNM01015471.1:11803-24628 GCA_900302745.1 Parablennius parvicornis | reverse complement strand
TTCAATTTTTTTTTTTCCATTATTAAAGTTTCAAGTCAGCGATAGTGAGGTAAATAACATTTGAGACAACATCCTCCTGCATTGTGGTTATGTTAAAAATACATTTCTGCTGTCTCAGATCCACAAATACTACAACTTAAAAAAAAAAACGCATGTCTGTCCTGGTTGGCTGTCTCTTAGCAACAGTAAGCACAGTTGCTACTTGGTGAGACAACAGAATATTAATCCCTGGATGGTGAAGCCAAATTTAACATGCAGAGTTTGATGAAAAATGGGGTCAGTACAAACTAACTTAGTAAAGTTCAATGTCAAGAATGATTGATGAATGATTGTCTGGGTACTTTGATTTCGTCAGATTGTCTAACAACATGCATTTGAGGCTAATTTGTGCTTTATCTTGCAGTAAATAGATAAAAACAACCAAGCACAATAACAAATATGTTTGTGTCACGTTAGAAGGTGGGAGGGACTGTGATGATTTAATCCCTGGACTATAAACATTATAGATACATATATGTTCTTAACTTACACTGGAACTGCTGCGGAGTCACATCTGCATCTGGCATCTCTCCAGAAACGGCAGCCTTCAGATGTAATCTCCCGGAGAGGAGATTTCTTATTTTTTTGCCACCGACTGTACCAGCTGCTCATGAACGCCTGAGACTCGACTTGACATTTTCATATAGAATTGAAATTAACATTGACCTCAATTTCACTCCAACGATAGTTGAAGTTTTATGAGTAACTTCATAAAACAGTATTAATGAAACTGAAAGCGAGGTTGATTAAAATAGTGGTTATAGTTTCCAAATTGAGATAGATATTGTAAAAGACAAAACCATTTCTCAAAATGACTCGAGTGAGTTCTGGCCCGGTCTACTGAAGAGCTGTGTGTATGAAATTCGGTGCCTATGTGATATTACGTGCACATGGGTGGAAGCTGGCCTACTAACATGGACTCAGTGAGCACTGCATCTAACTGATATTCTAAAGTCATTTTAATGTGTTTGCTTTCATGAATAAGGGATATCAGGGGGTTCTACCAGATCACTCAATACCAAGAGAAGTTTATGTTGATAGAAAAACATCCAATGTGTTCTCAGTTGACTTGCCAGGACTTCTGTTTGCAGACTTTATTATAAGAAAATGTATGTGTTGTGTTGTCTCTTCTATTGCAGATAATTTTACCACAAATTTACCTTTGGAACCTCCAATTGCATTTTTTTCCCAGATTTTTTTGCTCTAATGTTCCAATAGATTTGATATCTTCTTCCACTCACGTATACAACTCCAAGGTCTAGTGCTCTCGTTCAATCTTTTCATGGTGAATGCAACGGAACTGGCACAGAAGCAAAACGGTTTCCACCTTGTGTCAACTAGGTCTTGCACACGCAGGACCGTCATTTGAATTCTACCGTCTGCAGGTTATTTCACTCATGATGTTATACTTAGTTGATCACCCACAAAACTTGAGTAAACTAAAAGTGCAATCTGGATGTCTGAGCATGGGGTTTAGTGTGTCACATGAGTAAGAGCTGAATTAGCTACACCTTGGAAGGTTTATCTCAAAAGCACAGTTTATTCTCACAAATTGAGAAACAGAAAATAAATATAGACGCTGCATCTGATCTATTAAACAAATTCTATAGATTGAGTTCCAGCATTTGTTCTTTTCAGTCACGCAGTCACTGACAAAATAAATCACTTTTGGTTCATTTCAACAAGTCAGTCTGTTAAATAAAATACTGTCAATGCTAAGGTAGAGTAAACAAACAATAAAATAGTGATGAATTGCCAAGCTGTGATTGAACCCTTTCACAAATAACTACAATACAGAAGAGCCAGTTTTAATTGACTGCACTGTCATCTTTGTGTTATTTAAGAACCCCCCCCTAAAGAGAAGGCAGAGACTGTACACATCCCCTCATCTACAAACATCTATATACAACTCAAATCACTGTCAGCAGGTTTGACTATAATCTACACGCTCCTCTCACACTGCTGATACTTCAAAATGTCTGATTTTCTATTTGATATGAATCTATTGTTACAGGAAGTGTAGATATAAATGATCTAAATCTAATTATATGATTCACATTTTAGAGATATTGACTGTTAAAGACGAGCAGTTTTACACTGAACACATAATACATACCTGCAGTGCTGTATACTATTACCAGCAAACCAGATCATTAGGTAGTTTATCCAGATTTTCATAATCTGTATCCTTACTAAGCCAAATTGTGTTTATTGCCCCTGTAATGCACATTTTAGCAGGTGCACTTCTCGGGGTAAACGTTTTCCATTTTATCAGTCCTTCCTGCCTCCACCACCTGCCAGCTCTGTCACCTTGCCCAAAGGGGGAATCTTGATCTGTGACCCTGCTGATAATGATTTTATTTGATGTATTTCAGGCATGCTTATTTCTTTTTAAATAAAAAAAAATATATAGATAAAATAAACAGACAAGAAAGACACTACACATTTTTCTTATTGTCTGGTTAGTACTGTCAAAATATTGTAGTAATAATACAAGCTGCTTTTATTTACGCAATATTTCCTATTTTTTCCTATAAGCAATGCTTTTCATAAAGGTTATCCGTTATTTGTTTGTCCTGACTGTTGAGAGTTCTTCCAGAGCTTAACAGACACTGTTTTCTTCAGTTGGTGAAAGCAGGGGGTGCTCAGGTACGTCTTACATAAACAAAACCACCCGTGGAGTTGGTGGGCAAATGTTACAAACAAGGACGAAGTGGGAATGCAGAAGGAAGGAGAGGAGGAGGTGGAAAGAGAGAGAGAGAGAGAGAGAGAGAGAGAGAGAGTGTCTGTGTAGAAGGTCACGCTATAAAAGATGTCTTCTTGCATTTAGACCTCGTTCTGGCAATCTGCGCACAAATGCCACAGACCTGAATATTATGGGCTCAACATTTCAAGAATTTGACAGGGAGCCATCCATCCACGCAGCCTCTGGTGAGCCGTGCAATGAAAGTAAAAGCTGGTCGTCACCTCTCTGCACTGATGTCTCAAGTAAAAAGGCATACCACCTTCCCGAAATATCGCAAACAGGTATCCTGTCTGACTTGTGTTTGTTCAGGGGAGTCTGGGTCATCCATGGACACACAAAGCTGCAGAAGCAGACATTTCCTCCCTCAAAAGACGAGGCTTTTTTGGTTATCGTGTAATATGAAAGGGCTGTGAACTCACCAAGTTCATCACGTATGAGTGTAAAACGACAGCAAAATGTTAAATGCCAAAGATGAATGCAGGCTTTAATTGCTTTAATAACAGCCTGATATGAGAAACTCGAGCAGATAACAGTGCCGTATATGTAATGCGGAGAGAGAAATCTGTGCAGAATGCCTTGTGCTGTTCATGGTTCGTTCTTTACTGCTATCACTTTGTGCATGATTCACAAAGGATGCATCCCACACCATGTACCAATCTATGGAATGAAGAGCAAACATTCACTGAGGCTTTTCATAGAGACGTGTCCTTTCCTTTCACACTGCTTTTGGAGCCACTTGATAAAATGGTGCATTGCTGATGTGCTGATGTTGCGTCAATTCAACAGTACAAGAGAAAGTGCCATTGAAAAGGCAAGATGCAAAAAAAAAAAAAAAAAAAATCCAACTTGCCCTTGAAAAGCAGATAGTTACATAATCTATACCTTCTTGGAACTGATGCTTGAAGGTTTTGATCACATTCTACTGAGACTCAGTACCCTATAAAGAAAATGTTTGGAATCATGGATCACCTTAACATGGAAACGCTTCAATGGCAGCTTCCTGTTCCTCACTTCTTTTGCAGCCTCTTGCAGACACAGTGTTGGTCATGCTGGATCATTAATGTGATAACTGAATTCAGACACAGAGGTGAGAACCAATACGGGTCGGGAGGCAGTCGAGTATTTGAAATTCTAAGTCTCTCGATCTGATTTTCTATTGTAATCTCGCTCAGTAATACCACTTTTTATCCAATATACCTGTGATTACACATTTTTTTATATACTGTAGGGGATTACAGTTAAATTTTTTTTCCTAATTACGTAACGCCGTTACATGTAGTCCATTACTCCCCAACCCTGGTCTTGACCCAACTTAGATTCCATTCAGTTTTGACAGTGATCTGGATTTGGATACAAAAAAATACCAAAAATCATCATATCTAGTAGGGTGCAAAATTTAATCCAGAATAAGGTCAGGAAAAATTCCGGAAGTTAACATTGGAAACCCCATTTATGAGTTTCAAAAATCATAACATAGAACGTTGATTCGATTCTCTTGAAATTTGACATGTGTATGGAGGATTATTGCCCTGAATTGTGCCAAATTTTGTCTGGATCCGATCCAGATTAACAATATGGCGGCACTTTGAAGTTGGGAAATGCCATTTGGCGGAGGTCTGCGCTCTTGGAGTGCTTTTCTTTCTAGTTTAGTCTTTTTTTCTTTCACGGTCATTACATTAGTATGTTTCCAGCTCCATTGACTGGCTGTTCTATCCCATACTTGTCTTTTCACATGACATTCAACCTTTGATTTTGCTTGGACCTTTTTTTTTGCTACTGCTATGTATTTCATGTTTTGAGCATGTTGCAGTGTTATGTCAGAATAAACTCAAGACCATTAGTGTTATTAGAGAATAAGGCTAAGGTGGCAAACAAATTAAACAAACAAAAAAAAACAAGAGCTGAAATGCTGATTAGCATTTGATTACATCAGACCTTGTTTTTTAACAATGACTGCATTTACTGCACAAGCAAAAAGCAGAAATAAAATTAGAAGACCTGAAAATGGACAAAATGTGCAGATTCCCAAGTAGGTAAAACATTCGATCCGTATTCTTCTTCAACGTCTACAGTTTTTTCTCATAAACACTGTAGCTACTACTTGAAGAATTGTCTGGTCCTTAGTTACTTCCAGCACTTTGTCACTAGTGGTTGCGACAGGCCCTGATCTAAACCTGTGTGAGAGCTGTGATCAAATACTTAGCATTAAGATTAATCAAAATGAGCATTAATCGAGGTTGTGTTTCATCTTCCCTTCAGTTCATGCTCTTAAATGAAGAGTGTTGAGGCACCACTGCGGTCAGAAGGGCGTCATGTGGGGAGGTCAGAGGTGGCGTCTCCACATTCCATATTAGTCTTTACCACCTAATATTTAATATTTGACTCATAATTTTGATGTTCGTCACTGCCGCTCCTGCACCTTTATTAGGCTCCATGTTTCTGAACTATACAGTTGCATAGTTTTCTATTCTTGGTTTATCACCTCAAGGCACCGGCAACATATCGATATGACGTAGCTTCATCATCACACAGGATGTCTTATTCTTGTGTTCTGATGTAGGTCACTGTAACTGTCACCTGTAATTCAGTGGAGATTGACGCTGTGCAGTCAAATTTACTGTTATATGTAAGCTGATGGAATCCATGACACACAGTGTAGCATGATAAGAAAAAACTAAATCCACAGAGTCTATTGGCCTTAGTTTGACCTATTTGTCAGTCTGTTGGATAACCTTTTATATTTCCTTTGGGGGAATCTGTCTCCCCTTGTAACTAATTGCATGTTACTCCTTGATGGGTCATTTGGTGTTTTACTTGATATGATTTAGAGCTGGATTATCTCACTCTGAGTTCTGTACTTTGGACTTACATCTTCATTAAACAACCCAATTTGTTTGGCTTTAAGGCAGATTGAAGCTCCTTTTACACACGTACATTGGCACAAATGTTTCAAACGTTGTCATGTGCACAGCCTTTATACTCCCATGTGTCCCTTCTGTTGGTGTGGTTGTTAAGCAAGGTGTCCACTATGTTGTGGCGCAATTTAGGATGGTGTAATATAGAAGATTAATGGTCCTCCCAATTGGTTTTTTATAGCTTCTTTGTTCTGAAGCCCAGGTGAAGTATTGTCTCAGATATGCTTGTTTCCATGCAGACAGTTGCACAGTCTTTCTTTGAAGGGATCCATCAAGTAATTCAGACGTCAATAAAGAAAGGATGAAAGATGGAAGTATGTGTGAAGAAAATGTCTGCTTTGGCCCCACTTCCTGTTTTATTTTGTTCCCAGACACTGTGTTCATGGTCTTATGATTCACTTCCTGTTTTCCTCACCACACCTGCTCTTTATTACTGATCAGTCGCAGGTTTTTTAAATGTTCACCAAACATTTCTCTTTAGGACTCTTGGATTTGTGATCTTGTTTGTCCTTGGATTTTTCTATGTGGATTCTGTACCTTTGCCTTGTGGATGGATTCCTGTACATGACACTAGAATAAAATATACATATTCTTATCTCTGAATGTGAGTCGCTGATCTGAATAATGTCATCACTGATGGGATGGCCTTCCACTTAATTCTGCTCAGCACACAAAGTGGAATTAGGTTACAGCATTTGAAACTCTACACGCTGTAGGATATTCACAGCAGCATGTTATCTTTATCTTTCAGGCCAGGAAGGTATATAACACACCATATGAACGTTGTGTTCCCAGCCATGTACAGAAAAGGAGAAAGGAGACTGTATCAAAGAAAAAAAAAGGGACTCAAGGGGCATCTGTCGGGTCCACTTAGGTCTCATTTTCTGTCGGGGTAATTACACCTGAAATTGGGGGAGCCGAGAACACCTACAGTCACACACTCCAATTTCTTCACCGGCTCCTTGTGTGGACACACACACACATCGCTGCGCTCTGTCAGACAAGCACACACAAACACACATATAGGCTTGAGCAGACCTTTTTGTTTGCATTTTGGCTTCTCTTCCATTTTCTATCCATTCTTCCTCCTCTTACTTTCTTCCTCCCCCACCCCTATTTCCTCAGGCCAGCTCTGTATCTATTAGTTGTGACATTCCATTCTGCTTTTTAATCACCGCTCTCTGCTTTGTCCTTCTGGTGCCAAACAACTTCATAGAAGATGGTCATAAAGGCCATACATTGCCTGTCAAGAGGTGCGTGCTCGTGCAAATACAAATTCATGATGCTGGAGTTCACATGTCACCCGCTGCATTTTGAATCATGACTCTCAGTGTGGTATTCACATTCTCACAAAAAATCCTGATTAATTGATCAAATGGAATAGTGAAAAGGTGATTTTTACTGTTGAGTTCTTCAATTTAAAATAAAATATTTGTATTTTAGTGTCTTTAATGTTGTAAAACGCATTCATCGTTTGGATGATCAGTTATGTGAAAAGGGGAAACCAATGTGTTACAGGATGAAAAAAAAAAAAACAAGGGGGAAAAAAAGATATTTGCACACAGCTGGTGTCACAGGGAATACGTCTCATTCGTCTCATGTTGCGGGCCTTGCCTTTGACCTGGGTCACATGTAGCATGTCTGTAACATGACAGGTGCCTCCGTGCCTCGGAATGCTCCATTCCTCAATGTCTCTGTTGTCGCCGATGAAGAAAGACAAATATGGATGGCTGTGCAGGGGTGTCGCGTTGCTGCTGGTTGCGGCCGCGAGTCAAATATATGCATCCAAAGTCTCAATCTCAGCACAGCCGCGCCGGTAAATCCTGCCGTTGGCCATCCGAGTGCTCGCCATGTTGTGTTGGCTGAAATCACTCTTATCTCACTCTGGAGGATGTCTTTGGCTGTCCTTGGAGGGGAGCAGTCAGGGATGGAGGGAGGCAGAGGGGCGGTGGAGATGTGGGCGAAGGCATGCAGCAGTGGGAGGAGGAGGAGGAGGAAGAGGAGGAGGAAGAGGAGGAGAGGGCCGGGCTTCAGGGGACTGCAGGCATTTGTATTCCTCTCTCATCTGTGACTGGCCGGGAAAGGTGGGGAGGCGCGGGGAGAAAAGAACAGCGGGTGTTTTGGCAGGACTGTGGCAGGGGTTCAGGAATCAAAGATGCAATGTTACATGATCTTAGCATCACTTGTGGCTGTTTGGCCTCAACGTGCCGAGACACTGGAAAAAGGGATGTGACGGCCGGGTTCAAAGAGAAGGGCTGCTGAATAGAAAGGAGCAATAAACACCCACCAGAGAGCTCAGTCCTTCTTAGATTGCTTGGTGAAGCAGGTATTTTTAGACGGCCTGAAACTGAGACATTGTTCAAGTGGTCAATTTTTATTTCCATTTAAGTTTGGCAAGTAGTTAATCACATTTCTCTGCTGTCTCTTCTGTAATCCTGCCTGCCGTATTTGTAAGATAGTAAGGAATCGATGCTTTACAATCAAATAGCATGTTAGCTCACCTTCGTATTCTGGTATTATAAACCCTGATTTACATGTATCGAGATTTATTTTTGTGTTCTTTTATGAAAACGTGATCCGTGTGAATCATCTGCAGAGCTGGCCGGACCATGAGGCATGCAATTCTCCTCGCTGGTCATTAAATTTCCCCGCAGATCTGAGTCTAAGCTCAGTTCTGTGTGAGACCCTCTTAGCTGATGATCTCAAGCAAAATGACTCAAAAATCAATACTCCGATAGATACACACTAGACCTAATCAAGTTCTTGAAAATGGTTGTTTGACCCAAAACAATGGCCGCTCTCGGCCACTCGCTGCAGAAGAACACATTTATTGGTGAGTGATGACCAAGACGTGGTCAGTGTAAATAATCCCAGAGCTAATCTATTGATCTGGATGCACAGCTAAGTGGTTCAAAAAGCCTCTCTGACATCATTTTACCATTAGTAAACATAATGGCTTCTCTTGAGCGTACGTTTTTGCATCATACAAACGTGTGTTCCTGCACTGACAACACAACACGGCCATGATTTACAGCCTCATCTGATCCTATGTCGCTATGAAAGTCATTACTGGAGACGGAGCTGGAAACACGATGTGATGAGAAGGTGTGAGTAAGTGTATAAAACTTATTATAGATATTGATTAGGAAATCAGTTAGTCATTCTGTCAAAACAGAATGAATCGATAACTTTAGAGTTCAAATTCAAATATTTGCTAACCGATGTATGGATTCTTTTAAGGTTCCATCTCAAAATTTTATTTGAAAAATTTAACTTTTTTACATCAAAGAGATTATTCATCATCAGAATAACATGTTGCACATTGAATGTAACAACATTTTGCATTTGCACGACTTAGATGTTAGATCTGCTTCATAGTGCACAGTGTCTTATAATAAAACCAATAGATTTATTATCGTTGGAAGTTATATTTCATTTGTTGGTGCAGTGACGTGAGGTTATGGAACTGTTGAAAAGTTTGGCCTCGAGCTCAAACGGGCTGCAGTGTCACTAAAAGGCAACGGACTGGATGAAAGTGTCAAAACACCCTTTACCACGCCACTGGCTCTTTACCTGCTCACTTTATGGGTTTCATGTTTTACTACTGATGTTCAACACCTAATAAAATCACAATCTCATGTTGATTTGTCTGTCATGAATTAGTTTTCTTTTCACATTTAATCTTTTTTTTTTTTTTTTTCACATTGACGCTACCTAATATTTCACTTATCATTAACAAGTTTCATTCATCACTGCACACTGACCAGCCTGATCATGTTGAGCAAAAAAATGGTAACTTCTTATCTGGGAGGAAAAAAGTGATTAGCTAATTATTTCAAAGAAGAACACTGAATATGTTATGGATGCAGAAGGACTTCACATTTAGCCAAATAATGGGGCAAGTCACTGGTTTTGCTGCAGTATGTAACGAGCAATGGACATCATACATGATTTTATGGAAACAGTCTCAATCTAAAGTAATGTGAAACTCTCTGGTTAAAGTTTGATGATAAAGACTTGACACGTACTTTATCCACTTACACATGGTTGTTTGCAAGATTAGTTTGTAATTGCTACCAAATACTGTTTAAGGGGGACAGTGGAGTACTGGCCAGTAGGTACTTTCAGTATTTTCTGAACCTTGGATGATGCAAACTGCAGCTTTACCCCCTGGACGTCATGTTTTCCAAACCAGTTCTTCACTAAAGCAACCAAGGAGAGAGACCATTAGAACTATTGTGTTTCACTCCCCTCTGACTCTCTGCAGACAATACGCTGTACAATAGACCTGGAGGAGAACATTCTACAAATCCTCACCTCAATTAGTCATTTTGGGATTTAGACCGGAATTATTTGCTGCAGTCTCCTGTTGGATTTGAAAGTATTCACACACAGTCGGCATGCTGGCACAAACACGCCGACTTTCTCCATCTGGAGAGTCATTACCGCTCCGTCGCTCTCCTCCTCACTCTCACTCTTGCTCAAACAGATTAATGTGCAGCACAGCTTCTTTCTCTTCACTGTGATTTTCAGATATTCCTTTAACTGACTGGGTCCGGCTACAATGCATTTAAGAAAGACCCAAGAAATCCTCCTATTTCTTCGTGTATCTGTATGGAACATGGTCGCACTCATTTCAGAAACAATGCTCTTATTTTGTTTGTCTTTTTTTCCCCAACTCATCATAAACAGGCTACATTACATAATGAGTTAGATAAATGTAAACATTCGAACTGATTAAAAGTCAAGATAACCAATTGGAACATTTTCAGTCAGGCTTTGTTTTTGTTCTTTTTGTTGCAATCTCTCACAACTAAATATTGAGTTCACAGCCCAGATTGTCAAGATATTTTACCTTCGGAATGGTGTGTAGTGGTAAAAATGTGCAAGAATTTGCATTTGCTTTTTGGCTTTTGGATACCTACATTGGATTTCTAAATAAGTACTGAGGAAGCACCTCCTCCACACAAGCATAAAGAGTGTGGGTATGTGCATAACTCCAAGATTCCAAGATTTCCTTGTATATGCCATTTGTATGTGGATATGAGTGGAAGCCAGGATAAATGGTTCACTTTAATTTGCATGCATACGCGTGCTGTTGAAGTGAGTGGATCAAAGACTCGGCACCCTCTCTGCTTAACCCTCTGACCTTCATGATGCTTTTGTCAGACCCCTGATCAAGGCGGTAAGGTGAGTACAGGTGTCAGCAGTGGTTTATTAGCATTAATCACACACACACACACACACACACACACACACACACACACACACACACACACACACACACACACACACACACACACACACACACACACACACACAAACCGACACACACACCACTATAAGGAGATGGCGTATAAACACACGTGACTGTATATCCAAATGAATGTAAACAGCTATTGTTTTTCGGGAGGAGGGAGACGTGTGGGTTGAGTGAGCACCACTGTCTGACTCACCGCCTGGTTTTCATTGCCTGGAACCATTTTATTTAATGAATGCTTCACAGAAAATGACTGTGCTTGTATAATAGTTTATGGTTGAACCCTTTGGTCAAGGCACCCTAGTATAACTCACATTTTATCCTTTTATATCATTTACTTCAATTAAATATATTGTGAGTAGACAGCTCCCTCGGGGCTCCGTTTTATCACATGGTGTTAATTATGTTCACTGAGATGGGACACGGGTCGTATTCTCGCGGGAGCGTGATAAAATGGTGATTGTCACAGAAAGAACTGTCTGTATTGGACGTTGGATCTCCCACACCCTGTATTCTTTCTGGCCTGGTAGCAGAAACCCATATCATCTGAGAAAATGAGACACTGACTTAAATGTAGGTTTAACTTAATAGAAGAGGAAATGTGAAGTTTGAAAGAAACTGCTTTCTTTCTACTGTATACTACGTGAATATATCCTCCCATTACATGTTGCGTCAGTCTGCTTCATTAATACTAAAAAAAATTCCATCACCCTTTAAAGAAAGTCGGAACTCATGACCTTGTACTCATGACCTTCAGGTGAATCTGGATATTTTTAGCAGAGTAAAAGCACTTTTTTCTCTGTCTCTTCTTACACTCTGTCTCTTTGTTGTCGGCTGAACTTTCTCAGCATGAAGCTACAGACTGTTCTCTCCAGGGAGAAGCTGTCACATGTTCTGTATCCTGCAGGGAACAGAATATCTGTACACCAGTCCATTGAGAACTTGGGTTCTGTCATCCTGAAGGGAACGGGCAAAATAACATTCTTTTTGTAATTTCTTTGTGGGCCTCTACATCTACATGTCTGAATGCAGTGTGGAGAGTTAATTACCTTGTGTTATATCACTGCAGTTATCAGTGCAGTTATTAAACACTGTGTGCTACGTTAAGTATGAAAAGTGTTATATAAATTAAAGTTTGATTTGTTTTGATTTGATAAAAAGACATAAATGTTAAGGGATTCATTTTTTTTGCTTTTTTTTCCTCAACAAACTCCTAAGTGCTACAACAACAGAGACTGATCTTGACATGATTTCAAACAGGCTGACGTCTGATCGCAAACTCAATTGTGGATCCATCAGCTTCTAAATCTGATTAAAGCTGCCATTAAAGTAAGCGTACATCCTGTCCACATGCTTCAAACAGGCAATCCTTTTGTATGCTCTTAAGGCATTCCAGCAGAGTGTACAACCTTTCCATTGTCTACATTGGGATAATCAATATTTACCTTTGATTTAAATGGGATTTGTTTGAAAGCGTGATAGTCAGGCTGTATGATGAACATGCTGCCAGTCAATTGTTTAGCCAACGTCGAGAGACAGTCACTCATGCACACACATTCACAATCATGGATACTTGAGAGGTGTCCATTACCTATGACATACATGTCTTTGGGTTGTGGAATGCAAGTCAATGTGCTGTGCAGGAACAGAGAGAACATGCAAACAACATAATAACAAGACTTGAACCTCAGTTATCTTGCTGTGTGTTTAATAAGGGAATAAAATCACATTTACACAAAATCAAACTGACATTTTCAGGGTTCCTGATCCAAACCTGCTGGCCTTTCTGTGCTGAGGTTGCATTTGTTGGGTTTTTTTTCTTGGTACTGTGGCTTCTTTGTTGATTGATTGATTCGTGATTCAGA
>OMNM01015440.1:14949-25221 GCA_900302745.1 Parablennius parvicornis | reverse complement strand
CACCAATATTACAATAATGCCATTTTGTGTGTGCGTGTGTGTGTGAGTGTGTGTGTGTGTGTGTGTGTGCTCTCGCACATTTATGTGGTTGTTGGCACTTTCTGGTGAGAAGATCCAGTTTCAGAACATTCCAGCACCGTGTAAACATTTACATGCAAGCAAAGCAAAAAAAAAATCTGCCTCATACACATTCACAAACACACACATTCTTTGTAACACTTTGACTGCTTCATAAATAAACCAGCAAATGCAAATAGTTGATTTCTGGAATTTTCTCTATGTCAGGTATGTAAAGAGGAAGTGTCGATACAAGTCAACGAGGACATGGAATTATTGGGAGATGATCTAAAGGTTTGAAAGGTTTTTTTTTTTTTTTTTGCATCAATGAGCATGTGAAACTTTTTCTAGAAGTTTGCATAAATGAAGCAGAATATAATCTCTGGGAGATCTTATATCAGGCAGTTGTTGAATCATATTTAGAAAAAGTGATAGTCAACACCTTTTCTTTTTGAAGTTGATATTAGATTGTATTTTAAAAATAATATCTCGAGTTTCTCGAGATCATGAATTTGTGCATATTAAAGCAGATGCAGATACAGCACAATTGTTGACATATGTGTGAGCTGATTTATTAACAAGACGCACTAAAATTGGACAAAAGATGTACAAAATAACACAGTATCCTTATAACGTGAATGACTTGATGACTATGACATATTTATTATCAGTGTTTGTAGCACTTCCATGTTGAATGCCATCATTTACAAAACGTCGTCTAAATGCTAAATCTGTCTGAAACCGAATCGCTAAAACGATGATGTTTTGCAGTCGATCGTCATATTAACCAGGCCCTAAACAAACTGATTAAAAATGCTCATTGAGTGTTGATAATTTTTAGAATTAAAGTTTTATGGAAAATTACAAGTAAGAAAAAGTGTCAACGCCGACAGTTTTTCACAGTTGGTAAAATGAAACAAACGATTGTGAAGTAGCTGGTGTCCAGACACCTGTACTACGAAGCTGGATTGTCTCTTAATGAGATAACTTCAGGAGTAACCCAGGATTTTCCGTACTACGACGCTCGCTCACTTCTGACCGGGATAAATCACGCTGGCAACTTGCGCTGAATGTCTAACCTGCTCCTGAGCAGGTTACGTTCTCCATAAGATCACTGACCCTGAGCAATCAGATCTCTTGGAAAATGACTTGCCCATTCTTAAATGATGGTGATTGGTGCCCGGGTTCAGCGCTGAGGTGCAGCAGAGATAGGAAAGTAATTTAGAACAATCTTTTTGACATAATAAAAATAAATCTTTGTCACTGAGGATTTTTTTGTTTTTCTTTTTGACTTGTTCCAAGTCTGTTTATCTCCATGAGGGTTGATCTGGAATAATGAGGTTAATGACCACACCTGATAGAACTGCAGAAACATGACTTGATGGAATGCAGAACTATTCATGCTGTTGTGGTGATTGATTAATATTCCAACACAAAACACACACGGGGGAAACTCAGCAGTGAGGAAGATCTGCCCGACACGTTTCTGTTGTAATTAGGTGAAACTGAGTTATGGCAGTGCCGTGTGTTTATATTGTTCGAATGAAATAATATCGCATAATCTCACAAAGTCTTGCATTATAAAATCAGGAATGGTCTGGCTTTGGACGCGTCCTAGATATGTTTGTAACGGTTCAATGTACAGGCCTCTGTTCTCACTGTCTGGCTGTTTAATGATCTTCTCATTTAATAATTTGACTAAATTTCACAAGATACGGTTTTGGATTTTACACATCTGCTTACTCTGCAAAAGAATATAGTATATTGATATATTCATATAAACTCAAGGCCATGCATTAATGCATTAAAAGACCTGGACTGGTCAAAAGCAGCTTTGCAATCTCCAGTTTTTAGTGGATTTTTCCCGAAATGTCAATTAGTTAAACCTTAATGGTTTTACTCATATTGACACACTCTTTAATGTATTTGTCTCACATGTTGTGTTTTCTATTAAGACAACAGACCTTTCTTTTCAACTCCAATTCTCATTCTGACTCATTAACATGAGACAAGAAAATGCACAGGAGGATGGCAGCTGGATATTTGCTACATGCTGCTCGGTTTCTGTGATGTTAACATATGGTGCAAGTTCACCAAATAATGTTTAGCAAATGTTGGGCAAATGCTTAGTTTTAGCATCAGCGCAAAAGCCTTGACTGTTGTCGCTTTCTTCATCTTTCCAATAAAGAAAGAAAAAAAAGAAATATTCATGTGAAACAGAGGCAGATGTGGGGATTTGCTTTGACTCATTGTTCATGTCAACTCTTCAGTTTCACTTGTTTCATGAACTAATTAGAGGAATGCAGTATTCCCATTGGCCGAGGGGCAGTTTCATGGTTTCCAAGTAGGAACACATTTTATTTATTTTATTTATTTTTTTAGATATATCACTACCACAGTTATGCATCTTTATAATCACTCAGCCGTGAGTCTTCAACAACATAGGCCTCAATTTATTGCCCACTTATTGTTTTTAAAAGTACTGAGTAAACACACCAGCAGGACCACAAGTTGTTTTGGACTTTTTTTTTTTTTTATTTATTTTTTTTTAATTTTATTTTCAGAGAAATGTTGGGGTCTTTCCAACTGACGTCAGTGCAGACAAGCTTGGAGTCGTTCGAGGAACTGAATCTCCGTGCACTTGTTCGCTGGCTTCGGCGTTTGGCTTTTTGTGTGTAACTCCTTGTTCTGATCTCGTTGTTAACACATAAACTCCAAATTGCCAACCGTAAACAAGTCAAGAGCATGTTCCAAACAAAGTTACATCACTTTGCATGGATGTCATTTCTTAGTGGAGCCAGAAACTGGTTCTCACAAGGATCCAAGTACACACTCATGCTCACAGCGTCCAAGTGCTGCCGCTGCCCTGTGTGACTTTCCATTCCATTCATCACCTCTCCTCTCTGGTCCCACGCTGCTCCGCCGAGGTAAATAAATAAACAGAGGGAGTGAGGATATGTGTAGAAGAGGAAGGTGATGGGAAGGCTATTGGAGGAGGTGTTAGCTCAATCATTCATCAGCCCATGTATCAGTCTGCCCTTCCTATTTATCTCACGCCGCAGGGGCGCTGAGAGATGGGACGTTTCTCCATCTGACTGTCTTCTTTTCTCTGGCATTGCTTCCCTCTTGATGTTTACATCTCAATCTTTCTCGCCGCTCTGCTCTCTCCTAAGGATGGATGACGGTGAGTGTGCAGCCAGTAACTCGGTGCATCCATCACTGCTGCAGCGGCCCGGCTGAGCCGCTGAGCAGTTTGGTGAATGATGCCACTAGGAGGCTCCACTCTAGATTCACCACGGAGGTCTGATCTCAGTGAAGACCGGGTAGGTGGTTGGCAGGAATTCTCAAAAAGTTTTTTCCTCCTTTTCAAACTAAACCTCACACCGATGGATTTGACTTTCACTCTCTGCATTTCCTCACAGTTTGTCCGAGAAACAAACTTTGCTTTACCGAGTTTTGATTGAATGTTTACAGCGCGGCGAGCATGCAGGGGTAGGGGGAGATAGTCATCAGACCTGATGACTGGAGGTGTGGTTGTTTGGATTTACAGTGGGATTATAGTATTTCTGGCACATTCTCAGTATTATTGCAGTTTCTACTGCATATTTTTGGGTGAGAGTGTAGTAAATCCTTGTTCAGCACAGGACATATTGATTTAAAAATATTGCCCAATCAGAAAAGAAAAAAAAGTCTAGATGATACAAAGTTTAGTCCACTCCATTTCCATTTCCATTTACTTGTTCACTCCAAAAATAGATAGTACTAAAGTTATAGATACCTAAAAACTCAGCCAAAGTTTTTAATATCTTACTCAAGATCAAATATGAGGTGAAGACAGAAAACCTTGCCACAAACAGCAGCGATGATTAGATAAAAATATTGTGATCTTACATTTCAAACTAAGGAGGATCCCAGGTTAAAGAATACATACACCATTTTTACATGCTTCACTGCTAATTATTTAACAGATACAAGATTAGTCACATCATTAGTATCAGAAGTTTTTAAGGCTTCTTGTCAATAAGCATTTGGGAACCCTGAGCAAGTTTACTTTTTTTTTTCAATGTAGGACTGAAACTACATAATATGTTGTGTGCATCTTAATGTTGATCAGATTAATTGGAATTACCTTACGTGTTGTGAAAACAGTCTTAAAGTACACCTTCCTCCAACCTCACAGATGTTGGCAGTAACAAATAAAATGACTGATTTTAGTAGTCGTAAGTTGCTAAAACCAAAGTTTTACTGAACTTGGAAGGTTGGTTGAAAGAAGTAAATTAACACAAACTGTGATCTTCAGTCAGTTTTAGTCAGATTTTTGGGTTAAATGTAATAAAATGTAGCAGAAAATGTGTTTATTTTCAATTTCATTGAATCCTTCTAGTTCTATTCATCCATTTGCCTCTTCTAACACACACACACACACACACACACACACACACACACACACACACACACACACACACACTGGTAACGAAGTAAGTAATGCAGTCCAGGTTTGTCTGAAATTCAACACAATTACAACACATTACAGCGCAATAGCTTCCACATGCTTCACAGAAAGTGGGATTACCACCCTCACGGTGTGTGTGGTCGCTACGTTTCTCTGCAGCACCACCAGTGTTGCTGCCTTCAGCACGTTGATCCACAACCTGCATTGAAGTGGACAGTGAAGAACGGGGTGAGAGGAGAGTTTGTGGATTTTGTTGGTAGAAGGAGAATAAAGGAATTTTTTTCAGGCTTGTTTTGAATTGTTTATATCATAGAATTAAAGTCATCCAGTATCAAATTTAAAACATATAGCAAGTTCAGTTTTTCTGTTTTTGCAAACATGGTTAGACTCAAGCTGAAATGAGTTAATGCTGCAAAAATGTAAACAAAGATCTTATCATTCACCCCAAAAAAATCGAATTAGAACAATAAAGATGGGAACAAAAGTCAAGGGAAAAGCTTCACTTATAATATAGCACAAATATCAGTCCTGGGGAAGGTGTGAGATTATCAGCATTCATTGCAATTGTTCTTAAGAAAAGCTGGAATGCAAGAGAGGCCAAAGAAACCCGAAGGAAAAGTTTCTCCATCACGTTAAGCAAGGCTGAGTTCTGACATCAGCTGCACAGGCTAAAACTGTTTGTCCACTTTGGGGCTGACTTGCCCGTACTTCTGAACCATAAGACGTTGATTATTCCAGCATGGTAATGTAAACCATGTGATGGACACTAGTGTCCAAAACACTTTACATTTCAGTGCAGCTGCCTGCTGGCAGCAATAATGTCCTGCTTCACTCACAAGACCACAAAATATGTACAGCATGTGCACGGTTCACTTTTGTTTGTTTAGTATACTTTCTCACAAAAACGCCTCAGTGTGCTTTTATTGGAGTAGAGACACATGAAAATATATGTAAACTGCTTAAAATGAGGTAGACTTTGTTCACATAAATTTGGATTTGAATCCAGGAAAATACATTGCGAGATTATTGTCAATGTTTGATAATGTTCATATTTCTCTTTAATTTTTCTGAACTAACTATCATGAGTTACTAACATTAGCAAGATGAAAAAGTTGTGTTAGACTCTGAGAAGCACTTTTGGTATCATTGATTATTCTGGACTGTATGAAAGGATATGACACATCTGATTTACATTCCCAGTGGAACAAAAGCACTGTTGTACTTTTCATGCACTCAATTGATTATCTATAACTAAATGAACATATTTTTTAAAAAAGCATGACAAATGATGACACCTTATTTGACTTCTTAGCTAATGTAGATTTCACTCTGTGTGTGTGTGTATGTGTGTGTGTGTGTGTGTGTGTGTGTGAGTGTGAGTCAGATTTATGGTTCCTTGTTTTTTACAGTGTTATAGGATACAATTGATAACAGTCACAGTTTTATGAGAATAGTTTTGCACAGTTTGGTATTCACTATGATGCTTGTGTGTATAAAAGTGCAAATCAGCCTTTTTTTCTTTCTTTTTTTTTTAAAAAAGTTTTAATGTTTTTTTTTCTCCTATTCAGTTCAAAACACATTTCCATGTATAGTCTTATCGTTTTTGTGAAGGAATAATCATATTACGCACACATTCATATTCTTTTTTTCTTTTTCAAAGAAATAAATAAACTAAAAAAAATATGCAGCCATTTTCATCATGCTTTCATCAAAATGTGTGACTTGGGTGGTTATTGGAGTTATAATTTACAGAAATCCAGAAAGACAAATGGTTTGTATGTATGACTGCTATGAACGAATGCCACATTTTCAGGAGGTAAAACAAACATAAAAATAAGCTTCAGAGGCTGTCGTCAGCTTATTTTGAAGGAGTGAATTACATTAAATCTGTTTATCTAGTGTGCTGGTTAATTCTGACAATTTGCAGCAGGTAAAATAAAATAGTTATGAATGGTTGTGACATTGTCAGCTTATGAGTCAAAAGCAAGTCAATATTTCTAGATTATCAAGCTAAAAACAACATATTCTGATCGGCAGTTCAATAACCAAACATTAAAACTATTGTTTGCTTACCACACGTCATGTGAAGTATTTGCGTTAATGCTATATATTGGAAAATACATTAGAAAACCAAGGTTTGAGTGTGAGAGGTTAGTTGACGTGTGGAAATGTCTGCAGTGCACCTGGACAGGTGAATGATGGATTAACCCTTCAACCAACCACAGGAGAGCAGACTCCATCAATCCATCAGCAAGGACAGCTAACTACCAATCACACAGCAGGGTGGGCTGAGGAGAGGTCCTCCTTCTTCCTAGGTATATACTCGCATTCAGAAAAAACAGTTTTTAAGGAAAACAAATACAAATGGAGAGCGAGAGAAAAGCATCTGTGCAAAATGAAAGAACAGACTTTCCCCTAAGATGAACTCAGTCGGTTTCATGTTTCTGTTTCTCCATCCCAAAGAAACATTTCTCAGCTCTTTTTTCCTGTTTCTCTCCCTGATGCATTCTCAGGCTGTCCCGCTGCATTGCCAATGTTTCAGTGAAGCAACATATCGGATCTAACCCAAACCAGAACCTGACGCTGTGGCTGCAACCGCAGCAGGAAAACAATGTGGGACTTCAGGGATCCCCACCAGTCCTGGAGGCGCATGACCCCTCTGTCTTTGCCAGATTTTATTTTATTTTGTCTCTCCGTTCTCCGGCTCTCAAAGTCTGTCTTTCTTTTTGTCCTGGTCCTTCCTGGTACTGACGTGTGGTAGACCTCAGACTATTGTGTTGCAAATGTGAAAGTTTTCCTAAATAGACTTCAGTCTATTCTATTTATGGGCCACTGACAGACCACAGCATGTTTTTTAGAAAGTATTCAAGTTTTTCTTACAAGAAAAATATATTTATGTCTCTCTTTTATTCTGTGAGCAGTGTTTATCCTTAGATAGTGCGTACTGTCGGCTGTTTTAATGTTAAAAAAAGAGGAGTAGATCATTCAAGCTAACACAGCCTTACTAATTTGCTGTAAAGTTATAAGTTTATTGTTTTGAAACTGTAGATATAAAACATGATAATGTTACGGTAATGATTTATCTGGTAGAGGAAATAAAGAGTAACTTTTGTTACTTTTTGCAACTTTGTATTTCAATTTGCAAGTCCCTGAATCACCTTGAGAGAATCAATTCATTGGCCGGACACATGATGACAACATGATGAAAACACAAGATATTATTGCCAGGTGTTGATTAGAGTCAAACAACAGAATTGTAAAAGAAAAGGATTTTGGCCTCTTTAGAGATTTTATGTTTTTTTTTAACAATAACTTGTGAAATACAAGGTAATTATGGTCTATTGTACTGTTTCCTTGTAAGCAACATTTTGACACTCTATAAACACTGATCTAAAAAAATAAAAATTAAATATTGAAATATATAAATAATTACAAATATTTGAATGGATCCACTGAGATATAGGATTCAATTATAGGACCATTAAAAACATGGTGCTTCACTAGCAAAAAATGCACTCAAACCTGTTAATGGTGATTGTTTCAAAATACAAATTAGTTAAAAAGGAAAACAAAAAAAACTTTAGAAATCAGGTTTTGAAAGAATGTTGCAAATACTTTTGCTGACATTTGGTTGTTGCCATATAAATTTAACTGTTTGCAACAAGCAAGTGCATTCAGAGTGAAACCACACAATACAGTCTAAATAGCGGGATTACAACACATGGTGATTTTTTGATTGCCATAACAATGAAAACCAAATTTTTTAACTGAATCGGAGCCTCCTTTAATGAAGTGTACAGAATTGTTAAAATTGTTGACATTTTAGTCCTTAGAATCTGTTAAGTGTTGATGTTAGGAGGTCGGACCTTGGTGGAGAAGGTAAAACATCCGTTCGTAATGAACTGGAAACACATTCAGTCATAACTCCGGTCAGTGCAGGACTTGAGGTCAGCGCTCTGGTTCCTCAGATTTCTGTTGTCATATTTCTGGGAATTTGATGCAATGTTTGGAAACCGAGGCTGCAGTCAGGCTGGGTGGATCGCCTTTTCTGCGCACACGTGGTCATGTGTGCGTATGCGTGCTCAACAGTTGATGTCTGTGTCTTCTATCGTCACCGACTGTGCTCAGCCAGAAATGATTGTGTCATGACAGCATCCAGGGCGTGAGAGCTCTCTCTCTTCCTGCACACACTCGTCCTGGTCTCTGTCAGTCAAACACTGTGTTCTCCTCTGATGTCATCTGGGAGTGGAGTGATGGGTGGAGTGGGCTCAAAGACACACACACACACACACACACACACACACACACACACACACACACACACACACACACACACACACACACACACACACACACTCACACATTGTGCAAGGAGCTCAGAGCAGATGAAATGAGCGTGAACAAGGGGGGGAGGAAGTCAGAATAAAAAAAGGGGGTTAGAAGAAGAGGTGAAGATAACGAGAAAAAGAAAGCGACGTGGAGAAGGATAATAGTTTCCACATGAGAATGTCAGAGTGTTTTTCTGCTTGCTTTTTGGTGTAATCATATCAGCAGTCAGGCTGTTTCCAGCTTTCTCATAAATGTGAAGTATGCAGTGAGTTTGAGGATCCAACTTCCTTTACATAAACACCCCTTAGAAAAACAGCCCAGTTGGACATGACTGTGTGAGAGAGTGTGTTTGTGCGTGTGTCCAGCAGTAAGTGTGAATGAGTGAGTGTGCATAAGTGTATGCCATACACATATTTGTGTGTGTGGCCTTAAGAATCGGCTGACTTACCCAGACTGATTATTTGTTTCCTATGTGCGTGTGTGTGTGTGTGTGTATCCTGTGCTTTGCCCTTAGCACAAGTTGTGGAGTTGTGAAATGACCACTTCTTGAGGAAATACATGGATCACTCCTATTCATCCATTCACACACACACGCACTATCATTCAGACAATCGCTGCCATACAAAAGTAACCCAGGTTTCACTGTTTGCTCAAAGGCACAGACAAGATGATCGAGGGAATTCAAACACAAATCAGATATGAAGATGACCTGTTGTAATGATAAGTAGTAATACATCAGTCATGTATTAGTTATGGAAATATAAATAGTCGAGAAGTCTCTTTCTGTCTACACTTTAGTGTCAGTAGTGAAAGATGTTTTCACTGTTGTACCAGTGGAGGAAGTTGGGGGTATAATGAGAAGGCGGCAGATATACCAGGATGTAAAACGTTTTTTTCCCACTCTTTTACTATTTCACTAAACTCCCGTTTACTGGAGGAATAGCAATTGATTTATCCTGAAATTACTCAATCCTTGTGACAGCAACTTGTAAGATAAACAGTAACATGATACAAAAAAGGTAAAACAATACCGTTTTCTGCAGATCTTTCTCATGTATGTGTGAAACGTGTGAAACGCTGCACACTTCTCATATGGTTAATGGTTTGAACTGAGCAGATCCAGATCAAGCTGCAGCTCCAACTTTTAAAATTCAAACTAAGTTTATATTATTGACATTGCATTATACAAAAATAGATGATTGCTCCACGACATTGAATGATAAAATCCAGTTGCTTTTTTTTTTTTTTTTTTTTTTTATTGTGGGTGTTGAGGTCAAGTGTTTGAATGGTCATTTTCAATAAGCACTCATAATTGTAAATCCAGATTTAACAGTCATTCTAAAGCAGCACATGCAAATAAAAGTTATCATCAGTGAAATCCTAGCGATGAAAACTGTTAATTGTTGTTGATTCTTTCAGAAAAAAAAAACCTA
>OMNM01015440.1:2315-14422 GCA_900302745.1 Parablennius parvicornis | reverse complement strand
CCCCACGCGCACACACACACACACACACACACACACACCCCCACACACACACACACACACACACACACACACACACACACACACACACACACACACACACACACACACACACACACACACACACACACAGTGTCTTAAGTCTTAACTGGGCAGGAGCATTATTCACTTGGCTCGGATTCAACTCCAACACTCAGAGAGATAGAAAGGATTATGGGGGAGTGTGCTCTGCCCTGAGAGGTTAAAGTGATGCATACTTCTTGTAAATAAATGTCTTTTTTGCTTCTTTTCATTGTCAGCCGAGATAACACACGGCGGTGGTGATTCAAAGTAGACTCAGGTCAAAATCTTGTTTGGTGTGAAACTATGCAGAGACACATCAACCAACACAGTTTAAGGAAACTGAACTGCATCATTTACTGAGTAAAAAAAAAAAAATTACTTTGTTTGGAATAAACATGAGATACATTTTTCTTTTTGCCAAGTGTTGGAGCAGGTTGTCCAGTAATGTCACAGTTGGTGGGTTGGTGTCAATTTGCTCACAAATGGTCAATGAAGTATGCAGATGATGAACCGTCCACCCGCAACTGTGAGAATGTATGTGTATTTTACAAAACTTCCTGCTACAGACACACAAATGAACACGTGTATGCACGTGCACACACACAAGCAGTGTCAGGACTGCTGTCCAAGGTGCTGATTCTGAAGGTTTCCATTGTTTCCTGGGATTTATGTGCAGGTGATTTAAGATTACAAAGTGTGTAAGACACTAAACAGTCTTTGAGTCCATCAGTCTTGTTTTTAGTCATGTGTGATACCAGTACAGTGTTATTCACTTCACACTCTCTGTTGCATTAATTTGTCCCAGTGTTGCGTTGGCTTCTAACAATGTTCACCAGATTTGGCAGCATTACAAGTTTTAGAAATTACATAACAGTAAACACTTTTTGTACTGGAAGGTTACCGACAGGAACATTTGAAGACAAGAAGTGGGCAGGAGAAACAATGTTTTATGTGTAATGTTTGTTGACCTTTAAGCCTTGACTCTCCTATTTATTTGATAGTCTGACTCATTCATTTATATTTTCTCTAAGTCGGTCTTTAAGTCTCTTTTTGTGCAAATGCTTTGGTATTATAGGACAGCCCGTTGATGCAGTGGTTAATACGATAACTTCTCTACAAGATGACCTTGGTTTGACTCATCTGGTTCTTTTTTTGTTAAGTTTGCCAGTTCAAAACTACTGTTTAATACTAACCTATTATATCCTAACCTAAAAGACTACTATTGATGTTTGGTAAACAGATAAAACAAAGTACCAGGACCATTATCTTTAAACACCTTTCTTTAGCTGCTAGTTAGGAGTAGCTTTTGTCTGTGTATATGTATAAATCCAACTTGAGGCTATCGTGTGAGGATGGACCCAAATGCAGACTCCCAAGGTTCCATAAAAACTGAGTTCTTAGTTGATACAGTCCAGGGAACACAAAAACAAGCAGGGGAAACAGAAGCAGCAAAACAAGCCTAGCCGACACAGATAACAGGGGGAGAGGGGTTTAAATATGCGGGAAAGGCAGCGAGACCACAGGTGCTGCACATTAGTGTTGAGCAGGCGAAAAACATGATAGGACAATGGAAAACGTGAGGTGAGACACACAGGCGGCAGGCAGACACAGAGGCCACATTTACACGTACTTGGGTTTTTACAAAAAATGATATTTCCTTCTCTCTGATGAAAAAATAAGTATTTATTGACACGGACCAGCATATCCACATGGTTCTGAGCTGCTATGAGCATGCCAAACCTGTGTAACGGGAAGCATGAAGCCATGATAGCCAATCAAAATCCAGAAAAAAAAAGACCTCACGAATTGTTATGTAAATATCCGCCTACCCCCCTTTAGTTCAACCGGAGACACAGAGTTTTTCCAGATCTCCACTGTGGCCGGACATTTCAGGAATCATTGTTTGTGGTGAGTCATAGCTGCATTTATGTGTAAATGCAAGGCCCAAACGCAGAGAAATATGACAGTTTTTTCAAATACCCGGGTACGTGTAAATGTGGCCAGAGACCTGACACCATTGGTGAACCACTCACTGATGTTATTTCTTTTTGTATGTGACAGTCAGGACCTTCTCTCTAAGTTACCTTTCTAAACCTATTCAGGATTCTCTTCATCATCCATTATTCTGCCACCAGTGTGACTTTCTTTCTATTCTTTGTTCTTTTTCTGTCAGTTGTTTGTCAGAAAGGTTTCATACCGAGGCTTCGGTCATCTCAGGACAGATTCAGTGTCTCTGTGAGTTGAACACTTTTTTATGACTACAACATCTGACTTTTACATTTGACTTTTCACACAGTGACTGGACTCTCAGAGCACTGCGGGTGGTCTAAGTGTGTGTGTGTGTGTGTGTGTGTGTGTGTGTGTGTGTGTGTGTGTGTGTGCGTATGTGTGTGTGTGTGTGTGTTTTTTTCCCAGCAGGGTGTGATGTCATTCTCATTTTGTAGTTTGACACACACACACACACACACACACACACACACACACACACACACACACACACACACACACTCTGATATCATCGGCATGCACACTTGAAGTGTTTCTTTATTCACGTGCTGATTATCAGGATGATATCAGACTCAATCATCGGTGAAAATTTCCACACATTCCTTCTCCTCATCCACAATTCAGGGCTTCCTGGCAGCGGCTGATGATGGCATCAGGCAGGAAGTGATGATGTCATTAAACCAAATTAAAAGCAGTGGAAAAGAAAGTGACAGAGCAGCTCGCAGCTGCAATTATTTTAGCTTAGGAAATACATGTGTTACTATATTGAATAAAACCTTTAATTCCAAATGAGATTAGCTTCGGTATGTGGGTGTGACATGATTGGGAAGATATGACAAGCAGAGAAACAGTGAAGGACATGTGCAGAAGGACAATCATGAAAGAAGTCATTCAAATCTACAACTGTTCTTAAAATTTCTTGGAGTAAGGGATATACGCTGAAAATGTGATTTAAAGATAAGAGTATATATATCCAAAGAGTCACAGGCCAGATTAGTGCAATCAACAAAAAATACATTTATGATAATTGTTGATAAATATGCCAGGAGAAGAAAGGAGGTTAATACAAGAAATCGCATGTTGCAAATCTTTATTGGTGGAGGCTGATGCAAACTTTAATATTTTGGGCAAAAGTTCACCTTTATTTTAGTAAACTTGAAACTATTATTTTTTAATATAATTTTGTTTTCAAGGAAAACTGTCAGTTTCATCTTACTTATACTGGGTTGTTATATAGAGAGAAGAAGTTGCGATTATTTATAATAATTTGTAGTTTTATTGAAGAGACCAAAGGTTTTCAAAGTGTATAGTTGGCATTTGTTGTAGAGGTGCCAATGAGGTTCAGTGAGTTCAGGGGGATTTTTTTCAACGTGTTTTTACCTTTTTATTTTTTTAAAGAAATCAGAAATTTGTTAATTATTCTGTCAAAACTAACATTTACAGTTCATGTGTACACATGAGGGTCTTAATAAACAAAAGTGCTTAGACATTTTGATAAAGTAAATTTTTTTTATAAATTGACAAAATTCTGCCCTTTTTATGATATAGAAAATATCCCATCTGTGTTCTTGAAGGGAGAGTTGTGATCATCTTGTTTCATCAGTCTGGACATTAAGTGAGAAACATCTGCTGCCATAAATCAGTCCTGATAAGTAAGATCGCTGTGTTGCCACATTTCGTCCAAAGCTCGGGGGAATGAGAGCCTCACCTGTGAGGGAGGTGATAATGTGTGACTGGCGAGGATGTGAGGGAGGAGGAGCAGAAAAAAGGATAAAGGGCGCAGATGTGAATATATTCACGGGGAAATAGACTAGGAGGCGCAGGAAAGAAAGATAATTGTTTGGAGTATTCGTTTCAAGTCCCAGCTCAATTTCAAGCCCTCCATTTAAGTGAGTGGGTGTGTGAGTGTGTGTGAGTGTGCTTCACTATGTGTGAAAATGTGTTACAAGTGGTTTTGGAGTGGCACCAGTAAAAGATGTCATCGCCTATACTTAGCTTCAGCACGCTTCAATCAAATGCAAAGGCCAAACCTTTAACACACACACTCACATTTATACTTTATTGTTTTCCATCTGTGGATTGTTAAGCCATAGAGCAGCATCACATTTCCATTCAGAGAGGTTTCCATTTACCATCCACACCCATTTCTGTTACCTTCTCCTCTCATGTCTCTTGTTCATCCTCATATTTCCCCTCTTTCTCATTGATCTCTCCTCTGATCTCGTTAACTTGATGCTCTCCTCCGACACGATTTCCTTTCTAAGCCTTCACTCTGTCTTAAGCAAACTGTCACCACCCATTCACTTAAAGCACCGGAGTCAAACTCATTTCACTTCAGCGGCCATATGGAGCCCGGATTGATCGCAGTTAGTTCAGTCGAGCAAGTCACAGTGTGAAAAGATGTTTGTATGGAACAACAACTGAAAGTTTCATCTCAGAGCAAAGAAGTATGAGTACATACAGAAAATATTCACATTTGATGCACTTTGTCCAAAACCTATAATGAACACCCTGAAATGTAGCAGTTCCTCTAACAAATTATAAAACATTTTTTATTTTTTTATTTATTTTTACATCATGGGACAGAGAGAAACACTATCTGAAGGCACCATGGAGTGAATGCAATGTGACAACAGTTTTGAGAGAGTTATAAAGACACTCGGTAAGAATTTTTTGAGTTTTGCAATATAATCTCAGTTCAGTTTTGCACTTTACAAAATATATATATTATATATACTTTCCAAAAGAAATGTATTTTATTTTATATAAATGACATTCATTGGTGTTTATTGACACTGACTTTGATGTACTATTTTTTTAAAGGAAACATTAACGTTTAGGTGGGGAAACCAAAATTTAAATCATATATTTTAATGAGTGTCCAATAAATAATTAAAAAGCACACTCTGAATCTGTCACTGTGATTCTCCTCTCAGCCTTACAACAGGTCGGTAAAACTTTTCTCTCAGTCTGCATGAGCGTGCATCTTTTCACAAAGTCACTCTTTCAGTATGACTTTCATGATGAAGCTTTTATCTCCCTTGCAAAAAGGGTAGCTAGCTTTCACTGCTGCATTGTTCTGCAATCACTTGATCAGTTTTTGGTCTCAGTAGTTGTATGTGGGGGTCACGTGGTGATGGAGTGTTTAGCACTCGCTGGTTCTCTTGATGTAGTCTATTTTCCTCCATCAGCACAACATGTGTTCAATTGGTGACCCTCTATCTCCTTGTTTGCCCTGTGATGGACGGGTGATCTGTCCAGGGTGTGCCCTGCCCTCACTCACTGTTAACCGGGACCGGCACCAGTCGGATAAAGTGGTGCAGAAGATTAGATGGATGGAGTCTTCACAGTTTGCCCTCTCATGGACCAGAGTGCACCAGGCTGTATATTTGATGACAATGACTGAGAGTGTAGGAGTCCAAACATAAAGGACCTGTGGTGAAACATATCCATGAGCCTTTCCAGTCAATGTCTGACCTGCTATAGGAGTAAGAAAATTCTGCAAAGTTACACAGCCTCCAGAGGTTTCTCCAGTTCCAATGTGCTTTGTGCCATATTACCGCTTCACGTCAGGCGGTGTTTCACCATAATCTACTGGACAGAGGTGGTGAAAGCACAAACTTTTTTGAAAATTTGTTTAGATAAAGTAACGCATGGCTTTTCTGAATCTGCTCCATTAGTGTTAAAGTTTAGTCTTAGCCATAGCACTATCAGAACCTAATATTTTAAGGAAGCCTGTCCTTAGAGTTCAAGTCTTCTCTTCCTGCCTGATTCAATCATTAACATATTTCATGTTGTTTTGGCTTTTTTTCACAGCAATACTGCCCGATTTAGTTTAGTATGCTTAATTCATTAAAAGGTAAGAAGCAAAAAATGCTATTGGTTGTTAAAATTAAGGGGGTGAAAGTAAAAATATGCCTGAATACTTTCTTTAAGGACAATATTGATTTTTTAACTTACTACTCTTCACTTTGGATTTCAGCATAGTTCAGAATTGTGAAAAAGTCTTTCATAAGCAAATATAGGGCAGGTCACTGATGAAGAAAAATGGCCGCATTCCCAGAAAGAACTCAGGTCTTAAATTGGGTCGGTGACTCGTCCTGTCAAGTCTGAAATGTGAAAGCCAGATTCAGACCTGAGTTAGACTGCATGGAAATCTTACTAACCATAAGCCCATGCAGAGTGCATTTTACTCTGGATGTAAATGTACGACATCAAGTTAATTAGTTAGTTAATTCGATGAAGTTTAAATCTTCCAGAAACACTGGATGACTCTTGACCCAACATTGTTTACAGCTCATTGATTTTGATAAAATTGTGAGAAACATTCGTATACGGAAAGTTTGAATATCATGATTGGGACAAAAACTGTGAAAACGAAAGGTTGTGAGATGAACAAATGCTTTATGGTTGGACTATCGATGGAAATAGGTAATTTTTGGTTTGGAGAACTGGAAGTTACAGCTTTAAATTTGATTAAGGCTGCAGAAGATTCGTGTGAATCAGTGCAACGTCAACATATCACATGGAAATGTGTCCAAAAGGCTGCTTGTCCCCAGCCAACTATTGTGGTCCTTGAAGAAGTCTGGGTTGAATGCAGTGCACAAGTGAGTGAATGAATGGTTTATTTCGTTTAAAATTTTGTAGTACAAAATCTGGATTCTATGCATTCATTTTATAAAAAAAACAAAAACTATAAAAAAATTGTACAATCTCTAGCCGAGATTTTTGCCTATCCCTTCATAAAGTAACCCCGAACGCCAGTCTGACTGTACATGTGACAAATAAAAGGATTTCTTTTTCACTACACATGTGGTATTCATCCTGACACTTCCGGCATTTGAAGTCCGAGGTTACAACTTTGTGTTTGTTTTTTAGGTTTTGGATTTTGCCTCAACTTGTGTTGCTCAGGGTTACTGTAAGGGGCGAGAGTATGCTTCACATCAATAAGACAACTAATGCGATACAAACGTGTGCCTGTGAGTGTGTGTGTGTGTGTGTGTGTGCGTGTGTGCATGTGTGTGTATTTTTTCTTGATGGGGTTAAGTGCACTAGGAGTGTGATGCAGTGATGGGAGGATGAGAGGGATAAAAGAAGAAGAGGGAAGGAAAAAAAATAAAACACAAGACGAGCGATCCATTAGCTAATGGATGTCTTCAGTTCTGTCTCGTCAGACCTGGTATTAACACGCACACACACACACACGCACTCGGCAGGCAACAGGCCATCCAAACGGTGTGTTTCAGTGAATTGTGAGTTTGCTGAGCACTCAGACAAATCAACGACATTCTTCAACCTCTCAGAAAGAGGCCACAAATAATCCTAAATTCATCTCACATCAGCTCCAGGAAATATAAACATGGATGTGTTTTCACACACGTGTGTGTGTGTGTGTGTGTGTGTGTGTGTGTGTGTGTGTGTGTGCTCCATGAGAGAAACTAATTGGTGTCAATAAGACATCTGTGGCTTCTCTTTGATTAAGCCTGCAGGCTAGGAATAAGAGAATAACACCTCACACTCCTTTTTCCCTTTCCAACACTCACAGCCTGTGGTCATGCTGATAGCAAACTCCAGGCAGGGCCCATCTGTCTCATTACACAAACGGGTCTCACTGGAGAACCTGTATTGTTGATGAACACACACACGCACACACACACACACACACACACACACACACACACTGCATATGACCACATTATTGGCATTGCTGGTAGCCTTGCTCAACGTCAGACATGCTTGAGAAAGAATAAAGTGGCATGTGAAAAGAAATAATATGATGAAAGAAATTAATAAAAAGCTTCATGGTTTATGGAACACTCATCAGAAAAGCTAAAGTTTTAGTTTAGGGACAATTAAACCAATTTATGCTCATTACATGAAATATAATTCATTTGCAGTGTAAAAGTTACACTTACTTCAAAACAGATGACTTAAAAATGTAAGTGTGATACATTTCTTATAACAAGAGTTTGTTATCGAGTTCTACAGTCATAAACAGTTACAATATTTGATGTATATATATATATAGATATATATATATTGTCACACTGAGTCAAGTGTCATAATTTTCACAAATTCTTTTACTAATACCCGCAACATATTTGTGCCAATATACAGCAAAACAACTTAATATGAATATAAAGAAATGTCTGAAAAAAATAAAAGAAAAAAATAACAGTTGACAAAGATGCTTTGACTTACCAGTCAAAGGTAAAAACAAATGTACCGTCTGCACTGTCTTTGATTTTACTTCTCAAAATGTCACAGTCTGAACCAGGAGGTTCTCTCAACAATTCACTGGACTAGAACTAAACATTTCCACTTAGGAAGAGATATTTAAAATTATTTTACAGGTAATACATTCAAACCTTTACCTACTGCTGCTGAACGTTTTGTTAGCACATATAGAAAGGTTAATGAAGTTTAGCTTTATGTACTATGTTATTTGTGTTGTAGGTTCCGTAAACGTTTAATCAAAATGAGCCATAAATCCCTCTTCAAAACATTACTTTTTTAATGTTTTTTTGCTCAAGATTCCAGGTTGGAGGCTTTTTTGTGTGGAGTTTCCACATTATCCCTGTTGGTCCAAACATTTGAAGGCTATGTGAATAATTGTTGCTATGGCCCTGTCTACTATGAGAAGGGTTTATTCGAATCTGTATAAGTGTTTGTTTGAAATCAGACACTTCTTGGAATGTTCTTTGGATTTGGAAAAAAACTTTTATTTTTAAAGTGGCTCACTAAGTGACTAAGGGCCTGTCCACACGAAAACGCCGTTTCACATAAATGCATAATTTTTGACCATGATCGTCCACACGGAGCGACGTCTTAGGAGCCTGAAAACTGTTTCTTTTATTTTAACACAAGTTCCAGAGTGGGGAAATTTAAAAAAAAACATGTGGACAGTCAAAGATGTATAATATTTGCAATATGTACGAGAAGTAGTACGAGAGTACGAGAAGGAGCAAGAGTATTCTCTTCTTCTCCGTGTTTGTGATCTCAATATCTTCTTCTTTGTTTTTGGTGTAATTGGTTAGACATACCGCCCCCTGAAGGCCTGACATATGGACTACATTCTGTTGAGCCCTATTCATAGTAATGTGTGGGCAGTTTTTTGAGAACACTGGTGAACAAAAACATAGTTTTGGGTGATGTGGACAGGACCTAAATCTATAAATGATCAGCGTTTCTGTCTTTAAAGTGAATAATGCTTAAACATAACATCACAGCTTCACACCTCCCTGAACCTTAAAGGAAACTTAACCTGTTTGTTCTTACCCTGCCGTCCACCAACTCAACATTGAGGGGTTTTGTTTGTGCTACAGATGTGACTGAGTTGTCATGACTTTGCTAACAAATTTTCATCTTCTCTTGTAATGAGTTGGTTTTTATAATCCATTGTGAACTGAAGCAAAGGTTTAACTTCCTTGCTGGTCTACACAAATGTTCTCCCTCATGCATCGATCTTTGCCATTTTGTGTTTGGATATTCCCCTATCTACCAAACTGGAAACTTTAATTTTTTAAATTGCTTATTATTAAATTGTTTGTCTGTCTGTGTTTGTGATCAGTTCAGGGTGTACCCTGACTTTGCCCAACTGTCAGCTGCAGCTTCCTGCGACCCTGAATAGAATATATTGCTGATGTTGCTGTAGTGATTATGATTTGCAGAAGTTGCACAGTCACAGCTGTGGGTGGGATAGTTGAAAGGGAACAACAACTCTTAAATCTTGTGTGTTCACATGTGTGGGAAGCTGCACAATACCACAATTAAAGTGATATTTAGTTTTACAGATGGCCACAATGTCAGAGTAATTGATTGTCGTCTTTCAGTGACTTGGCAGAGAATCACGAGACGGCACAGTCATGCTGCAGCCTGCTGGCCTGCATGATAAGTTGATTGGTAAAGTGTCCGGGCCAGACTTTTAACTCATCTGCCTGTGGTGGCAACATGCTTTTAAGTATGCAAAAGTATAAAACCTCCGCTGTAAAGATAGAAACTTTAATGTGGCTGGCATTAGGCCACCTCAGATTAATCACACAGCAGTTGTTTGACACCACATGAGAAAAAAAGTTGTTTTAAGAATAAGACTGAGAGGAAAAAAGAAGAAACAAGGATGTCATTCCGTCCTTGCTGCTGTGGGACAGAAACAAAATATTTCTCCATACTTGCAGAATATGCAACGGCCCTAACTTTTATGAATGAAAGCAATATTGGAGCCAGTTATCAGTTCTCTGCAGTAAAAATGTTTTTTTTTTTGTTTTTTTTATTATCCTTCTTTGGTCAATGGAGGAAAGAATGAAACAGAAATGGATGGGTGCATGCAGTGACATGAAACTGCAGAATAAGTTATGAGATGAAAAGCTCCTGATCATCACAACATTAGAGTTATTTCCGTTTAACCATTTTATATACCGTTTTATCCAGCTTGCAGTTATGGGGCGTGGGTTGATGATCCCAGCTATGTGGCTGTAGGATAGACCGGAACATCACAGGTAAAACAGGAAGACAGACATAAATCCCCATGCGCTGCGAATGCTGACCACTGTGTTCAGAAGCTACACTGAACAGCAATAAACTACACACACTGCTGTCTGGCAACAGGAGTAATGTCTGTCTTTAAACATTATGAAGTTCTGATTCAACAAACTAAAGGGTGAAGAAGGGGGGTTGTAGACCCGTAACGAGAAAATTCCAATAAAAGAAGATTGCTGGAAAGAATAACAAATAGCTTACATGCGTTTCAAATTAATCAACGTTGCTTCACCTAAATGAAAGAAAAACTAATTCAATCTTAAAGCTGGTAGTGTTTGACTGAATCCAAGTAAAGTGGATTAAACTGATGACCTTCGCAGAGTACAGGTCACCGGTCCAGCTCAAACTGCTGGACTGTGGGAGGAGACTTGAGTTTATGATGAAGCTGTTGTATCCCCTTTACCCTCATATCAGCTGCATATAATCCTCACATGTGTTAAGGAAAGCAACGAAGACCAGGCACATTTCACAGAGAAGAAAGGACTTTATTTAAATATAGTGAGTCAAAAAGTTATTTTACACTTCAAAGTTCAAAATAATAACAATAATTAAAAAAACAAAAAAATCAACATTATCATCTTTACAGTAGTTTCCTCTTTACGTTCTCCCTCCACACTGATATAGCTGATAATGTGTGTATGAACGATGCCCTCCACTGTAAAGCCTGAATGCAGACAAGCCACGAAAGAAGTTATTTATGTTGTTAGACAAGTGCTTTGGATCTTACTTCCTTCAAGAAAACCCTCTATTTACTCCTTCCTGTACACGTATTTATATATGTACTGTCAAATTTTTTTTAAATCCCTCAGCTTACATCACATTGTGTTACATCACATTGTGTTTCAGAGAGGCTCACACTCATTACATTCATGCTCACAGGCACTCCCACACTTAAAGTGGTCTGCAGACCCCTGTTTGAGATCAAATAAATAGGTGGCTCAAGAACTAATGAGGTGAAGGGAAGAAAAAAAAAAACAGGGCAAACATATAGACATTAATGATAATATCGCAGGAGGGGAAAGAGCAATTTTTTCTTCATCGAGCAATTTTGTTCCGTTCAACAATCCATCACATGGAAGACAAACACAGATAATCATAATGACGTATGCACAAAATCTACATCTACATAATGCAACAAAATGATGCTAAACAATGATATGAACAATAAAAAAGTCATCATTTTGCTTTTCGGAGGAAAAAAAACAAAACAAAAAAAAACAAACACCATGGCTTATTTTAGTTTGATTGAAATTAGCAGACGAAGTTTGGCTTTCAACTTTTAACTACAATACAAAAACAGATATGATGTCTTGATGAATCCTGACATGAGAGACAAAGAAAACAAGGAGCACATCTGAGCATTTTCAGGATATTTTTTTTTCTGGCTTTCGCTTGTTTTTTTTCCCTCCATTTTTGAAACATTGTGTTGAATCTTTTTTTTTTTTTTTTTTTTTTTTTTTTTTTTTAAATTTTTTTTTTTTTTTTTTTTTATTTTTTCTTTTCTT
>OMNM01015438.1:7752-18814 GCA_900302745.1 Parablennius parvicornis | reverse complement strand
TATATTATAAAGTGTTTAATTTGACTTTCTCAGAACCTAAAACAAAGCAGGAGTAATGTATTTTAAATAAGCCCAAAAGGCTAAATCACATGAACAAATACACAATCTTGTTGGCAAAAATGGGCCCCATCTTGGGAGATTGACAGCCAATTTAATGTTTCAAGTGGATTTAGTAAAAACAAGAATGGAACCCAAGTTGAATATTCTTGCCAATTTTTATGAATCTCACGATCTTACTTATCTGCTGCACGAAGTGTTTAACTTCCAAAAAGTACGGAGATTCTCTCTCTCTCTGGATCTGTATAATGATGGCTTGTTTCTACATATCCCTGTGGTCACGTTGTGTTCGAGCAGTCACTGTTTTTTTGAAAGGAAAGCTTCAATTATCTGCAAGATTATATTTCTACATTTCTCTACTGGAGAAATATGTCTTTATCATTTGTCTCAATTATAGCTAATTATACAGTAAAAGAGGCCAGTCAATCTCATGTCAGGTTATATAGATGTCAAAACATCCTGAGCACATATCTGATTAAGCTCTAACAACAGGTCTCACTTCTTCTTGGGTATAATAGCTCGAGTTATGAAATATTATAATTGACAACTGGGCTTTGCCAAGGCGTCAGGGCCGGCTGTGGAGGGTGGGTGTGATGTTGGTGTCAACTCTGCATTCCTAAGAGACACACCAGCATCGCCCGGGTGAATCTACAGTATATCTCGGCTCGTCGCCCCTGTTGGGCCTCTCTTCCAAAAAAATGAGACAACTGCCTTCATGGCAGACTTGGGAGGGAGGCGAAGCAGCTTCCTGTCGTCATGCGAGCATGTTATTCACCCTTGGATGCTGTCAGACAACAGCCGAGTTCATCACTTCCTCCCAGGGTCTTCTTGAGCCATCTTGCTCGCTTATACTGACGAATGGACTTGCCAACTAAACTCTGACAGAAATACCCAGAAAGATTGAGGATCTTGTATAGCACTATTAGAATATATGTAGGTGTGATCCAAAACACAAGGGCAGTGAAAAGGATGAGCTGTTTCCGAATACGCTCATTAGCAGACAGAATAATAATCTGTGATCACTGTGCTCCCGGCTTGGCCTAAAGCGTGCATATTAATTGATTATCACAGCCTGGGAAGTGAAACCCAGGGGAAAGCCTTTAATATATGTACTGCTGAATGACTTCATTCATTAAAATTCCTCACAATTCCTCCGAGTCGATTGCAGTTGCGTAATAGAGGGAAAATCTGCAAATCTCGTGAAAGCAACCCAAACGGCTCGTGAAGGGTTCGGCTTAAAAAGATGACTAATCAATGCTGTTGTGAGATAGAGGCCGCCCAAAAAAACCCCCATAAAAAAAATATCTCGACCACACGCAAGCAAGGGAAGAAATCATTATAGAATATAGAAATCATAAAGCTGAGTGGTGTCACTGACCCTGGCACATGTTTACTACTTTTATGTATATTGCAGGCCCCAACAGGTAAGGACAGACGGCTCTACAATATATGTCAGATCTATATTTATAGTCTGAGAAGTGAAAATTATGTGAAGATCAAATCCTCCTGGTTTCACACAAAGCTTTCACATGATTTTCACCTTTTCTTCTTTCCCCGTGTCCTCGCTGAAGCTTGAAGTGTGTTCATGGAGCTGGGAAGTCAGACAGTTCTCTTACTACTAAGTTGGCAGGGTCAAACCAGAACAAAAAGCCAACTAATGAGTCACATGAATAACTGCAGATGAGTGAGTGATGGCATCACCAACTTATGGTTTCTGTCTATTTTTACCTTAACTGCTTCAAGGTTGGTTTATTACTGAGTGAATCATTGGCATGAGCTCAGTAGGAAACACCATTTCACATGCAGATAACCAAGTGCAGTGTTGAATTTCCTAGTACTTCCTTCTTCCAAAATGTTTTTCACGGTCAGAAATCGGAATTATTGTACTCCTGGGTTACTCAAGAATCTATTTAGAGTCTGGCTTTAAACAATTGTTTGATATTGCAGTTTGAATGAGTCTGATTATATCCCGGATGGGGAATTTTCTTCATAGTGTGCTCCCCATCGGAAAACTGAATTCTGACCAGCCACATCAATAAGTCACAATTATGGCTACTAATTTTATTAACAGTAACTTATTGTGTTCAAACAAACAGAAACAGTAATCCAGTAATTGCATATAATGTCTCATTCAAACCGTATTAAAATGACAAGTGAAACCATTCACTTATCGACTTTTGGCTCCCAGTTTCGATCGATGGTAATATGATTGTCCAATAGATGCAAAATGATACTACGCACTAAACAAATTTCCAACATATGCACAACTATTTATACAGGATCTTACAAAAAATTGAATAATGTACCACTTACTTATTTGGAATTTATTTGTTTCCATAAAATGTTGCTTTTACATTATTTATTATCAAACCTTTATGGCATTACTATTTTATTTACTCAAATGATGTTGTAAATATCTAATGATAAATACACAGAAACTAAAACATGTGTTTCAAATAAGTTCTCTTGTTTTTTTTTTTATTAGGGTTGGGATCTCTTTTTAGACCAGTCCAGAACTCATTTGGCAATTTGAGAGCTCAGCATCTTCTCAGGTGATTTACGTTGCAATAAGTTTGCAAACCTCTATATTAGAGGAAATCTCTAAAATGTACTTTGTACCCTCCTGCTGAAATACACTGCTTAATTTGAATGAGCTCTCAGCCTTTCATTTGTTTCTAAGACATAAAGAATTTGAAATTCTCCAGGGGAAACAGTGGGAGTCAACACATTTTCTTTGTCATTGCGATGAGAACAGACAATGTAAATACTTGTTTCTGCTTTGCTGTCAAACTAAAATAAAAGGTCCTTCGCTCTTTTACCTCCCACATCATACAGTACAACTGACATACAGTGTTAAATGCATGTCCTTGGTTGTGTTTTCAGGGTGAAAGGATAACTCTTTTTTTTTTGTTTCTAATGACATCAGTCCCAGTTTGCCAAAAATCTAAATGCTGGCAGAAGGAATTTCACTATAAATGAATGCAGTGGTTTGAATTGATTTACTGTTCAGGCCTTGTTAATTGTGCAACCTCGACTTTAGATCGAAGTCAGCTTTAAAAAGAAAAAGAAAAAAAGAAACATGTTCTTTGCCAACGGTAAGGCACTTTTTCTCTCCCTTTCGTCTTTTGCTAAAAGCAGTTTATAATCTACTTGGTATCGTCCATATTTATCAGCAAAATAGACCCCATTTTTCTGTAAGCCATTTCATCCTGTGCTTGAAGGGATTACTCTCCCAGGCTAACATCTTTCTTATTTAAGCAAAGCTAAACGGATGAGATATTGCAAGAGGTAAAACGCACGGCTGATGGCAAACAAAAGTGACAAGTGAACAACAAATAAATTACAGTTTAAGGAAGGGTGCTGCCATCAAGGACAAAGTGAGGCCGGAGGTAACGCACTCAGTCAATGACTATGTAATATATCTCTGGTATGATGCTGTCAAGGCAATATGTTGGGATTTAAACACAGCGATATCAGCCAGCAACACAAGGGCCTCAGAGATGATGTACCACACAGATCTTAGATTGGACTGCAAATGTAAGGTACTGTTTTCTGGGAGAGAAAATGTAGAAAGATCACAACAATGCTAGATTTAAATAATAGCATCAATACATCCTACCACAGAGGATTGTTTCAATTTTGTTTTATGTCATTCATCACTCTGATTTTTTTCCAAATCTAGATGAAAGGAAAACAATTTAGTATTTACAAATGTAAAATGTGTCTATCCTACACACACATTTCTAAAATCAAATGGTTGGAAAAAATTAATCAATAACGTTATGATAATTCACATTCTCATTTAATTTTAGTTACGTGTTTACCAGAAAAGGCAACCTCGCTAATGAGCATCTTCCAATGAGCTTTTCTCTAAATACGCTTAAAATAGGAAGCTGAATTTAACCAAGCTCCTGTATGAGCTGATGATAAGAAAGCAGGAGATGGCAAAAGTTTCAGAAGCTATTTCTGGGTGGCAGTATGCCAGACTTCCCCTCATTTGCAACCCATTAAGTTGTTGCATATTCATTATATAAAACTCGGGGCACATAATTCAGATTCAGTTCGGCTACTGGGAATTTTCATCTCAGAATACGGTGCCAGAGTTGTAACACAGCGTCCATCAGTCAGATCAGTCGTTCCCAAACAGGGGACGCATCAATGATCACAGTTGGGGGGCGTTGAGTTAATGTCAGATTAGAGTTGCACACTTTGACGGAATTCATATTGCTTTCATTTTATGAGGGTCTTGCTTGTGTGTTCATGCAAGAGCATGTGATGAAGAATGTTGGTGCTTTCACTGAAATTGCCAAAGAAATCAGTCAGACAAAATAACAGCAAAAAGTTACTTTTGATTACCAACAGTGGGACAGTTTGACACTGAAAGTCCAAGTTGCTCCTAAATGAGTAAGGACCTATGACCATTTGACATTCGAGTCTGTCCATTAATGAATGTGTTAATGGGTGACTGTGGCTTTGCAATATGAAGCATTCTTGAGACCTCTACAAAAAAAGCCATGTGCTGAGTTCGTAGCGAGTACAAATCCCTGTGACATCTGAAGCTCTGCTATCTAACAAGGACTTGTGTTCATTTTGCAGCTTTTACAGTACTTTTGCACTTGTTGATTGTGTGAAGTTTGGCAAAAATGCCAGGCTTCACACATTCAGAAATGGAGCAGGCACTACCAGGCTTTGTGAGAGCCTACAAAACTGCTGAAAACAGTGAGCCAGTCTCTGGGAAAGAGTCTATCAAAAGAGTGTTTGGTGGACCCCGCAGCGCAAATGTGCCCTGAGAAAAAATCTGGAGCAAAGCAAAGAACGCAACTGTGGCTTTTTCTGTGATATTTTATCATCTTTGTATGTGGGATCAATTATGATAGATCATTCTTCTACTGACACCAATGACTCAATGAAGAGAATGACAACTTTGAGTTGGCAGAGCCTCTCATAGACATAGGTTCAAACAGTAATGAAAATACTTGATACTGATTTTTATTTGCCAAGATCACTCCCCTAACTGGAGCAGTTATGATGGGACCCAGCGAAAAGACAGACAAAAAAGCTGCGTGGAAGTAGCAGCAGCACGACTCAAGAACAAATGATAGAAGTTGAAAATAATAAGTGCTGAATGGAGGGGCTCCTTTTTTTTGTCAACCAATTCATCTTATAGCTGCACAATGTATTGAGGTGCTGTCAAACCCATCGCGTATAGGCCAAACTGGCTCACGAGAGGAACTAACCCAGCCCTCTCCATATTCTTGCGACATTTATGAATTTTAAAAAACGACTATTTTTGATAGTAATAAAATGCTATATTTTATTTATTTATTTTTTTTTTAAGAATTTCTAGGTTATCATCCTTTCTTTTTTTACTGATTGAGTCAAATTTGGTTCAATCAGGGCTGCATATGGCACCTGAACTAAAACAAGTTCTGATCTGAAGAGATAGATCTTCAGCCATAAAAAGAACAATCTTACTAAATTTTTAAATTTATTTCCTCACGTTAAAGTAATGTAGCGCTCAGTGGACCTTTACTGATTTGAGCTTGGTTTCTGCTCGGAAGCCACTTGTTTACACTAAAAAGATGCCACATTCATGCCGATGCCACAGTTAATCCTGATTCAGATGGTTCGTCAAACAGGTTTCGCTTTTGCAAAAGCACATAGCAGAACAGTGAGAGCACCGGCTTTGGCTGAAAGCGCTGACCACTTGCGGTAACCTCGCACTGTCCTTAAGTTTCCAGAGTGCCCTCATTTCTCCTCTATGACTGGAAACGTCCACACAGCATAAGACAGGAAAGGGAAAAAATAAGAAAAATTCTAAGTGAGGATGCATTCCAGATGAAATTCTACTTCATCTGCGACATCAAGGATTATTGGTTCTCTTGGCTGTGGAGGTTAAATGCAAGTTTTTTTTTCCCCCCCTCGTCATTCCAAACGCAGCTAGCAGAAAAGCTTCAAAATTCAATATCTGTGTAAGGGCAAATCTGAAAAAGCTGTTATGAATCACAATACAATCCCGGTTTCCATGCCACAGAGCTCTTCAAAGTTTCCCCCTGCGTGTTCTCAAAACGCCTTGGGTAAGAGCATATGGACGAGAAAATACTGCAGTCTTTCCCTGAGTGTTTTCCTAATTTCCTGAGAACTCAGTATGGACTCGATCCGACAATATTATAACTGGAACATTGAGTTATTTTGAGGCATAGAAGATATATTTGTCTATGTTCAGAGCTGAAAATGAAGTTCGTGAATAAACAGAGAAAGATGTTCTTGGACTTTGCTGTATCCCAAGGAAGTCCTCACAAGATAAGTTTCTGCTCCCCAATTACAATAAAAGTATGTCTTTTAAAGTAGATAATAACATTTTGAGTGTGTGTTGAAGTGTAACATTTGACTTTTGTTGCCTTGGTGTTTTTGATCGAAGCTCTGAAGTAAAACCTGAGAAGAAATATGAGCCTGACCTCAATATAAAATGAGAGGTCACGTACTCGAGTGTTTAGAATGGTTCATGTTTACATTTTCCTGACAGGGGACCACTTGTTGTTGGCATCGTCTCAAGAGCTACACTAGCCTCATTTAACCATGACACCGACTCTTTTCCTCACCTTAACAAAGCAGTTTCAGCCGCCTCGATGGAAAAATCAGAAAATACAGCTCTTGGAACACAAAAAGGGCTTTTGGTATGATGACTTTTTGAGGAATATATCTGTTTAATCAGCCCAAGCACAGAGTGTAGGACTGCACCAAAAGAGGCACAGAGAAATCCTTGAGTCAGCATGGTTATGTCTCCATCCATAATGAATTGAATCTTTACAATGAAATACTGTGCTTCCTAATCAGTGGTGACTAAGCACTTTGCCCAAGGAGAGCCGGCTCAGTCTGTGGGCTCTCTTCTTTTTTTTTTTTCTGTTGGCAACTTTTGATATCTAAATCACAAACTGCCTGTGTGAGTGTGCAGTTAAAGTAACTGACAGCTTGCAGGATTTTCGGCTGGTGAGGCCTTTCTTTCTTTTCTTTTTTTTTCTTTTTTTTTTTTACCCCCTGTCCTCACTTTCTGCTGCGTGGGGCCATAAGCGTGAAGAGCTGGCAAAGGCAGCTGTTGGTTTCCATCCTGAAACGTCTTTAGAAGAGCGGTAATGGAGGGAAAATCTGTAATGTGAGACTTGCTAATGTCATACCCCATCACCCCCAAATACCTCCATTTAATTCTGCAGATGTCTCGGCTGAACACAAGCTCCTTTTTTTTTTTTTTTTTAGTCAAGCCAGTAAAGGCATGGTCGTTCCAACACTTTGCTTGTGAGCACAGTTTCTATCAATTTAATGTTGCATTTAATTTGAGTGGGTTGAGTTTGCTTAAGAAATTCAAGATGGTGTTCTTGACTTAAAACTCAGTGTCACAGTTTCAATTAAGTCAATGTCGCTTGTTGAAGTGTCAAAATGTGACTATAGGCTAGTCAAACTGATATGAGATTCTTACAGGGATTGATACAGAGAGAGATATTAAACTTTGATGCTTTTTAGACACTAATTTGGAATCTAAAAATGTACTTCAAAACTTTTCTGAACAGAGTAAATTTTTGACGAATGAATAATATCTGATTCCAGCTCTGATTTTTCAACCAGCCCCAATATCAATAAGTTTGATATCTCATCTATAAGCTCCCACATTAATGCTTGTCTGCAGCTCTGCAGATGTGACTGTAGCTGCAACAGTTAAACGGCAGCGTTTCTGACAGAGAGTATAAAAAGATGGAGCTGAAACGTTGAACCAAGATAAACAGCTAACGAGGCAAAATGAAACCGTGGAATCTTGAGGGGCACTAGATATGGCAAATAAACACATCTCACATGGACGACATGTGTTTTTGTCAGCAGGAAACAAAGGACGATCCAACCCACTTTGGAAAATAAATGGTGCTGGGAAGTATATACAAACAGAGCGTGCATGCACACACACAGACGCACATACACACACCTATGTTTCCCGGTTGAGAAAATCTATCCCCCTGTTTTCGAGACCGGGAGATCCACTCATATTACAAGCTGACTGCAAGAAGCTTGCAACCCCAATTGCTAAAACTGTTTCTAATTAAGGGGATCTGTTTTTATAATATGTGGGCATTAACACAACAGACGTCTGCAATAGAGGGGAGTCTTCCAGAACTGTATTTTCACAGATGGCTGCATTAACCTGGTATTTTCTTATATTGGTTCACTAGCCGCCAAAAAGTAGGGCCTTAGGAGGTCTTGGAATTACTTTCAATATTGCCCTATTCTGTTCACGCCACTGTGCATTAAAAATATTTTTTAAAAAAGTGAAAAGGAAACTTGCAAGAACTTGGAGTGATCAAATGAAAAGGGCACTCTTATTGAGTACTTATTTTTGAATTGTATGCCTATGTGGATGGCAATAACACCACCTATCAAGCATTTCAGTAGTGATATTGTCACCCTCTTGCATGCCTAAAAAGCAGCAACTCCAATAGCGGTTATCTCTATATGAATCTTTAATATCTGTGGTGCTACAAGTACCTCTTAGACACGATGAGACTGAAACATCCTAACAAACCCCACAGATAGAAAAATAAAAAGACCAAACTCAGAACATGCAGTCTTTTTCACACCAGAATGCTGAAACGCATCGCGGTAAAACTGGTGGGTGCCCATTTGTGCTCATTTCAGCGACAAACTTTAATTGAGACCTGGGGGGGAGGGAGATGACTAAGGGGGAGATAATCACGCTTTGCCGGGGTGATGAACAGAGAGTGTGTGCAGTTGCAGCTTGCACTGGTGGAGCCAGTCTGTGAGCTCTTCAATCCGCCCTCCCCCTTTTTTTTTTTCCCAGGTCGGCTCATCAAGCCAACATTAGAGGGTGATTTTTTTCCATTGTCAGCAAATGCCAGCATGAATTTGCATCAGCACACTGCTTCTGAAAAGACACTCAGACTTCTTCACTGCCACCGTGCACCAGTACCCGGGGATCGGGAAATTAAATGCTGTTCCTATAAATGGATCCACACCCCTCCATGTACCACAAGCACTAATTAAGAAATCCCTCGAAAATCTCATTATCATCACATGTAGTATAGAATTGGCACTCAATGCACATTGCCTGAGTCGATGCTTGTCCTGTGCCACTGCACTAAATGAGCATATTATATGTACGAAGCTGGTGATCAATACCAATAATGTAGAAACCACAGATTCTGGCTTGTACTGGAGTTTGGAACAATGCCTCCCTGTCCTTAGCAGTTTATTTACAGCAGTAGATATCAGGAGCAGAGTTCACCACGAGTGAAAATCACAAGTGAGAGGAACTTCAGCAGCATGTAGGATGCCAGGAAAAAGTGATAACACTCCAGCACTGGTATTTCCTGTCAAGATGGAGCCATAGTTAAGTTAGAACTGTTTGGCTGTTGTCCGGGAAATTATCTTGCCGCTGTTTTAACGGACCGTGAACGTACTTTCTTTTCTCAAACCTGGTTGTTTATGATCAGCTGCAATCAGTTTGACCTATAATAGTAACTGTAGACTGATAAAACATCCACTGATGACAGATGTTCAGCCTAAACCAAAGAAAAAAAAAACCTACAACAAGAACATCCACACAACAAAAATATTTCAACAGGACTATATTGAAAAAGCGCATAATCACTCCTGTCATGTACTCCATAGGTAACGGGGGTACCATCTTGAACGTTAACATTTTTGAAAGTGCCAATTTTAGTTGGGGATTGAGCGACTTTGAGGCTTCTTTCCACTGTGCAGTATGGCACAGTCAGTGCTGTAAGGCAAAGCGTACTTTTAGAGTTCCACAACCGTCTACAGTTCACCTGTTTGATAGTTCCTTTGGTATCACCCCAATCAGAAAGACTTTGTAATCGGCTGTGTCTGTGAGTAGCTCTGTGGTGTTGTGAGTGCGGAATTTCTGACATGTTTTTGACACGCTGCACTTGTCTCAGTGTACTATATAAGTCTACAGATTTGAAGCCGCCAAGACAGACGTCATCATCATTGTCAATTTCACAAATGAAATGGCCGAAGCTGAAGAGTGTGTATGCACCTTTAGCTGGCAGTGTCAAACCCAAACCATTTAACATTTTACACCTGTTAAATGGTTTGATAATGTATTTGAATATTGTCGTGCCTATGCTTAAAGGCAGAAATGTACAGGGGGGATCACATCTGTGATGTTCAAACTGTCAGTCTCAATCAATCTGTGATGATAATCACTGGCACCCCTGAAATATTGCCAGTCCGGCTTTGCAAATGATCAGTGACGATAGAGGAGGATAGTTTTGTTTAAGCACAAACTCATTTTCATTGTTGTGGGAGTTTTGTGCACCCAATCAACTATTGGATGACAAAAACACTCCCTCCTTCCAGAGAAAGAATGATTATGGGATAGTATTAATTTATTAAGTGTTGCTATGGCAAACTTTCCCTTTCAGTCAAATGACTGATTAACTTTAGAAGCATGGCCACTGTGTGTTAATCAAACTAGTAAGCCCAAAGTATTAAACTAATTAAAAATAGTGATATATAAAGCAATAAAGAAAATTGCTTGCATGAATGCGAGAGTAGTTTCATGGAGTGGGATCATAAATTGATTATAAGAGATAAGCAAATGATCACATGTGTCAAATAGGATTTCTATGGGAGTGTCAGATTCACTGAAGAAGAAAGGGAGTCTTTGTTTCTGTGTAGTACATCTGTTTGTGACAAAGCCTCCAATAAAGAAAGATTAAAAGCTCATAATTGCAATAAAAGTGCTCATGATTGTAAGAACTCCTTTCCCCCCTGGTGAATACAACGTGCCCCTACAGAGGAGATTCACAAAGAATATAAAACAAAGATGGTACGATTATAGCAACATCACATTGTGGTGACTTGCCACTAACACGCACACACAAAGCTGGAAACATGTATTTTATACTTTTGCCAGAGGGAAAAAAAAAAGGGATGATGGTGCTCTTTTTGCTTCACATAAATCAGAATGAAAATGCAT
>OMNM01015436.1:3288-18597 GCA_900302745.1 Parablennius parvicornis | reverse complement strand
CCATCTGAGCAGTCGGTGAGCTCCCCCTTGCGTAGGCTGCTGATTGACGAGCGCATGTCCCAAACGGCGGCTTGTTTTCAGAGGAGGCTGGAGATGAATAACAATTATGTTTACAGATGAAACTATCTGCTCCGTTTTGCAGAAGAAAATGTCCTCCCGTGTCCTCTTCACTGCTCTACTCGTCTTTCCTCTTGTTGTGGGTGAGTTTTCAAAGGAAGTTTTGGTACCACTTTTAATGATTCTCCTTTTAAGTTTCTCTTGTGCTTCACTGCGTTTCTTCTTGTTACCACCTCCACCGACAGATCACCCAGTTCACGTGCAATTGTGTTTATCAGCCATTAAAAGTGATATGTCGCTATATTTGTTTTATTTACATTGTAAACTAGCGGCTTTTGAATAGATTATATGGGTTATTCTCCAGTGCATCACACTGAGCTAGTCTGTTTTTCACAAATTTCAAAAATGTGATTAATTGATGTTTCTAAACTGTCCGTATCTGTGAATGCGAGTGTGTGTGATTATGTGTCTCTCCTTGTTTGCCAGTCAAAGGTGTGTGCACCTGCCTGAAGGGTGAATGGATCACAATAACACTCAATGATTTGTTATTCTAAATAATGCACTCAATAAGCCATATTTCTTATACCCATTAAGATATTACTGCAACCTGTGTGTAAAAGTTGTTGCTTATGTTTCGTCGATCCATCTGCTACACTACTTTGTACAAGTTACAATTGCAGGGTGAACTGATCCCAGTGGATTTCACATCTTGGACAAGTCAGTAGTTCCTCACAGCGCAAATACTGAGAGGCAACATGACACACATGCATGTACAGTTCAGGCAATTTAAACGCACCGGGTAACCTCGAAAGCATATCTCCGGATTGTGGGAGAAAACCAGGCAGCGCAGGGAGAAAATGCAAACCTGGAAGACCCAAGTTGCTTTGTGCTGCTGATAACTGATCATCTATTTATATTCTTCTCCCAGGTTGGGATTTGCTCGGTGAGTAAAGTGCTGCTTTTAAACACACGATCATCAGCACAACATCATTTCTCAAGAGGTTTCTGAGTTGGTGTTATGCTCCTGCAGGCGAAAGAGAGAAAGTCCAGACAGTTTGTGTTGGGAAGGAATTCCGTCTTCCAGTGGACTCAACATCTCGGATTGTGACTTTTTCACCACAGCCTGATGGACAGAGACGTGTCATTCTTGAAAAAACTACTGTAAGTGGGAGTGTCTGGCACCGTTTTATTTTATTTTTAATAATGAAAAAAAAAAAAAAACTTGGATCCTGAAGTTGTGATTTTAAAATACAAAAGCAATCTTTAGCTGGGCAGAGAGCAGCAGAAGTCTTTTGTACAAACTGTACAATGGGAGACTGTTTACATTTCTCCTGCAGGTGAAGGACCCCCGCTTTGAGTGGACTCGAGATAAGTCGCTGGTCCTGAGAGAAGTTACACATAGTGATCAGGGTCTTTATGCCAACAAGCTGTCCATTGGATTCACCTACGAGACGGTTCATTTGATCGTTTCAGGTACCAAAGATCTGTCTCTTTCATAAAATTTTTTATATATATAATATACTTCAGATTTATTTAAATCTGAAAATTCAAATAATCCATATCTAAGAATTTATTGAGAATAAAAATGTGCAGATGTAAGTCATTGCCATCAGTGGGGAAAAGGGAAGTATTTTAATGAAAATGTACTATATGTATCAAAGTTTTTTTTTTAATTGTTTTTAAACTGTTAGACTCCAAACACTAATGTATCATAACTATACGCTGCAAATATAATTTTTTGGGGAGGTACAGTGGCTATTTATCAAATCATAACCACATGGGATTAGACCTCACAGCGAGAGTATCCCTGGTTGGAGTCCAGTGTTGGGGGCGTTCCTGTCTGAAGTTTACATGTTTTCTTGCTGCATGTGTGAGTTGAGTGTGTGTAGTATTGTTATTACTGTCTTGAAAGTAATGCTATAAAAAGTTCAATATTTGATTGGAAACCTCATGAGTGGAAGTTAAAGAAGTACTTCAAATCTCTGTTTTGATCTCTTCTCTCATGTCTTCGCTCGCCACCCTGATTCAGAATGCATCAAGCCGTACCGTAAGAACTACGGGGAGAACTTCGAGCACAGTATCCCTGTAAATGGCTCCCTGCTGGAGTTTTCCCCTCGAGGGGCTCCTCCCGAAGCCATGCCAGTCGTGCTGTGGAACCGTACAGATCCTGAAACCAGCGATGGGCGCCGAGGACGGCTGCTGCGAGGGGGGAAGGTGTGGGTGGCCGAGAGAGTGACACAAGCAGACCAGGGCAATTATACAGTGAAAAACGAGGAGGGGAAGGTGCTGTCTCGCAGCACTCTCACTGTCCGCGGTGAGCAGAGGCAGAACATGAGACATTTAAGACGCTCACCAATTAATTTCTCTAACTTTTGGATCTCTTGTCAGTGGTGGTAACTATATTTATCTTTTCTTTTTCATCTGATGCTCTCTCATACCTCCGCATTTCCTTCACTCTTCTCTGCTCCTGTTTTGTTCATGATTCTGCATGTGGATGCAGGCCACTCTTTTAATGTCACACGCTTCACCAGGGAGTCTGTAAACCTGCCCTTGTTTCTTCCTGTCCCTCACACCCATCTCATTTTCACTCCTTCCCGATACCCTGATGAATCCTCCCTTGGCCCTTTCGATCCCAAACCCCCACGCGGCCCCGTGCAGCTGATCCGTGAGGGCCAGATAACTGACCAGGACCTCCGCTACAGGGGCATTATCTCTCTGAGCAGGAACGGCTCCATCAACGAAGTTGTCATAACCAGACTGACCCCAAGGCACGACGGGCTGTATGAGATCAGAGACATTAACGGTAACCTGGTGTCCTCCACCTTCCTACAGGTGATCGGTGAGTTGCAGCATTCTTTTGCTTGGATGCTTCTAAATTAAAGCTTCCGTTCCCTAAAATCTGCACCATTGTTGTGTCTATATACATCCAGACAAAAAGATTGGCACCTGGCGAGCACTTCTCAAGTCCATCACGGTCCCCTCCGGCATGTTTGTTTCACTGGCTGGTTTCATCCTGTTCATGAAGCGCTATCCAAGCTGCAGCCTCTCACAGATCATGACGGGCTTAAGAACAAACCGTGCGCCACAGGCCAACCCACCGAGGGTCAACATCCAGGTGAGAGCCAGTTAACCTAAATACGACCACATATTACATTGTAAAAAAAACACAATAGATGCACAATTTACATTCTTTTTATTTCTCTATTTGTTTTGCATTCATATTTTTTGTTTGCACCTTTTCCTTATCATATATTTTTGTTGAGAATATTATGCATGTCCTTTCTGTTTTAAGGCCTCCCAAAACAGTTGAAAAAATCTGACATTTACGGCTTCGTTACAATTAAACACACCCTTTTTTTCACTGGATTTGCTTGTGCAAAGTGTTTTTATCCAATGCATGGATCTCCTCCTGGTTAAAAAAAGCTTTTACTGAGTCAAAATATATTGTCACGTCTTATGTTTTGATTCATAATTCAATAGCTGGGTTAGAGATTGTGTACTTACCAGTTGTTGAAACAATAAATCAACGCACCAAAGCTATAGTGGTAAATCTTTGGGTGTATCTGAGACCTTTTTCCAACAAATGCTCACCCTTATGCTAAAGGAGCATTTAAAATTCACATCACATATTTCCACACAAGCATCCACAGTCTTGCCTTTGAAGAACTTTGTGAGCTCTTCAGATTTTGGCAACAGGGCACTGCTTACATAGACAAGGACCGCAGTCCCTTAAGAGGTTTTGACAGAAAATGTTGTGATGAAGGTGTGAAACTTGTGTTTAGGACCTCTATATAATGCAGTATTACCAGTGCACTGAGTTGGTTTGTCTTTGTTTTTGCAGGAGTATAATCAGCCCTGTCCTCAGCCAGGTCCTCAGCCCTCAGGCTACTACAGTCATCCTCAGCAATTTGGGACACCAAGAAAATGGACCTCGCAAGCCAGTCCTGTTCACACAGTAAGGCTCACAAAATCAACCAAATAAGTGGAAACACTTCAACTGAGATGTGTCAGGCTACATACATGCTGTTGTTCATATTTCCAGGGTTACACCCCTGTTATGGTAAGGAATCCAAGAGCTGAAAATGAGGAATCGCAGAGACTGACAGCTGAAAACTCTCCAAGTCATAATTTAACTATGGAGGTATTTCAGTGCTGCACTGCAGGTTTGAATATTCACAAGTTTTGGATTTTAAATATTTTATTTTCAAAATGTGTCTATATCTTTTTTCCAAGCAGGATAGATCCAATGAAGAGGACAGGTTTGCCATCTCGGTGGCGGGGACTTCAGATTGCCTCCACTCATCTGACGACTGCGTTCGATTCCAGATCAAGAAGGATGGAGACGAACAAAGATGGAGCACATCACACGAGTTCTTTTCTACACTGCCTTTAGACACTGACACCTCTGAGTCAAGCAGCGTTTACACATCAAAGAAGCTGAACTTTTTATAAAATGGAGCTGTAATGGAGGAAGAAGAAACATACGACTTGGAGAAATGACAGCATAGAGGAACGTCAAGCTGAATTTAGGCTGTTATACAAAAGAAGGACTTCATTTTTGCCCTTTGCACAGTTGAAATGGTTCGCTCTCAGAATTGCGTGTAAAGCTTTCAGTATTTTCGTTTCTCAAGCACGAGTCGAGAATTAACCTTCCTGTCTCTAGTAATACGAGTACAGATGGATGATGCTTGTGAAATGTGTTGCTGTTACCTACCTCCAGACCCTCAGGACAAATGTGATCTGCACTGTATCTTCTGAGTGTCTATATGTGTGTGTGTTGGTGTGTATGATATGATCTCCAGGGCAACATGGAAATTAAGGTGTTGATAATGAAGTTTGCAACAGTGAATTTTTAAGTACTGTACAGTAATATTGAGTTAGCTAAAGTACTTGCCCATTGTTTTGACCATTCCTAACTTCAGCAGCAAATAATTCTGTTCTGAAGTTGAATAATTTATACAGGTATAGTGAATTCACCTTTGAGGCAATTGTAGTAATAGTCATGTGACAAGTAACATGTTTTACTGGATATTGCAGTAGCCTATATTAATATGTTCATGTTGTATACAAGATAATATATTAATCACAGTATTATTTCATAAGAAGAGAAGTTGAGACTACAGCTTGTGATTTTTTTTTTCATTACTGAAATGTCATCTTTCAAACAATAAATGTAATCTTTAACTTACCAATACAAAATAAGTATTCAAACTAAACTATATTTTTGTGAAATTAAGAGCCACTGTTAAAAAATAAAGAATTCTGGAAGAATGGAGGTCCAAAGTTCAACTTGAGAATGTGGAGCTACTCCCGGCTCCCTCCCCAATCCAGTACCGTTTAATATCTGCATGGTTTCAATAAATTAATTTTAGATAACTACAAAATACTTTTCCCATATATCACCCTTTCATTGGGGGACTAAAAATTCTTGGTGAATATATCGAACAGGTCGAACCTTTAGATGTTCCAAAGCCTATGAAGATAAATCTGAAGTAGTAGTTTATCATGGAAAAGTCAAAAACCTTCATGGGGTCATGGATTCTTACTTGAGTCCAACCATCAATATCAAGAAAAAAAAAGTCCTTTTACATTCAGCTGAAAAATTTAGCAAGCATTAAAGGTCTGATCCACCAGCATGATTTTAGAGACACCCTTTACCCATCTTATCCATTCATGCAACTTCTTTACCAATTAATCCAATGCAGTGCTGTGGGGAGTTGGAGCCATTCAAAGTTCACTATGGGTCAGGGCAATGAAAATTTAAAATATACAACAAAATAAGAGCAATACTGCAGTCCTCACAAACAGTGACCAATTTGACCACGTCACTTCAGTTCTCAGGCTTTTTACCTGATTTCCAGCCATTCAGAGACTTCAAAAATTCTTCTCAGAGCCTTCAAACTTCTGGATGGTTTACGCCTGCTGTCCAATTCTGGAGATAACCTGCTTTCTGTCCTCACTGTCAGAAACAAACATGCAGAAGCAGCTATTAGTTGTGCAAACTAATAAAATGTATTTAGTTTGAGGCACACTCCCAGAAACCTACAGGATAGTTTGAACTCTTGGGTTTTGGTTTAAAAAAAAAAAAAAACCCAAAAGACATTTCCGTTTGTGGCTGCATTTCAGCAAAGTAAACCATTTGAATTTATTGTGCATGTTTCACTTTCGATTGGTTTTTGAACTGCCTTGTTGCTCAAATGTGCTTCTTAAATATAGTTCCCTTGGTGACACCTGGAATCTATGTAATTATTTAGGTATTTCACATTTTTGATTTACTTCTTTTATATCTTTTTTCTATATGGTCCCTACGCATAACCTCATGCAGTTTCCATGCGTGCCGCTTGGCTCCCTACCCGTAGGGGGCGGTGTTGACGCTGAAGCTCGACTGAAGCGTAGAAGAAGAAGCTCCGTTTGTAGCGGCAATGAAAGGACAGCGTGTTACTTCCAATTCCAGCAAAACATAAGTAAAGTCTTTATTAGCGGTTATAACTTTCCGTTACTACGCAAGCACAACTCACGGTTGAGAAGAGGCTATTAGGACAGCGTCGGCAAGATGTCTTTGGTTTGTGCAAGTAAGTAAACCTGCAGTCATTGACATGACGGAGGCAGTGGAGGTTAGCTAAGTAGCGCGCTAATGCTACTAGCTAACACGGCTAACGTTAGCGGCCATGCATTACCGCCTTCCTCTCCAACTAGTCCCGTAGTTTTGTTCGGGACCGTTTTACTGGTGGTTTTGTGTGATTTTAAGTAACGGAGTTTTGCCTGTACTTTCACATAGTTTCCAACGAAGTGCCGGAGCACCCGTGTGTCTCTCCGGTGTCCAACCAGGTGTTTGAGCGCCGGCTGATCGAGAAGTACATCGCAGAGAATGGGACGGACCCGATGAATGGACAGCCACTGTCCGAGGAGCAGCTGGTAGATATCAAAGGTAAGACTACAGACCTGCACACAGGATGCTTTTCAGTAGGGCCACAACCAACAGAGGGAGATCTATTTAATTATAAATGTCTATTCATGCAAATAAATGAAAAAAAACGTACAGAGATATCAATTTCCTGCGAAATCTAATTTAATTTATTTAATGATTGGTAATTTATCGTATAAGTCATCAGTAGTAGTGACTCTTCAAATACAGATATGTCGATATTATAGAAAAGCAAAGACGAATCAATCTTTCAACAAGCACCTTTGGCATTTACGAGTTTTATATTTCTTTATAACCTTTAAATTCTGGTTTATTCTACCTTACCGATGTGTATGTCAATAAGTCATGATATATCCAGGTTCAGTCTGCACTGCTGAACTTGATGTTGTTCATTTGATTATCCAGCTCTTATTAAAAGGTCATGGGAGGTGGATCGCTGCGATTTGTGGTCGTACATGTGCCAGACTGCTCATATATGACCAAAAATTAAGTGGAGATTTTAACTGAACCAATTATTTCCTAATCTATTCTGAACCCGAATTGTAGCGACACATGCAGTCCAAATAAACTCACAATGTGTATTTGGAGTACACTGTTGTTGCAAAGTGAACGTCTCATATTCACGGAATCTCCCAGAAACCTTGAACATCACCATGACCAGATAAGACTAGATCAGTTCCAATAAATGGTGCTTGTTCTTTTTCTCTGCTCTAGTGTCCCATCCTATTAGACCAAAGGCCCCATCTGCAACAAGCATTCCAGCCATTCTCAAGTCACTTCAAGATGAGTGGGTAAGTGCTGTAATCTCTGTGGTTGAGCAAAAAAGAAACACATCAATTTACTGGGGTCTTTTCTTCTTTGTGAAGATAAGCATGTCTGATATTGGATGTATATTTGTGCCATTCTTTTTAAATATACATTTTGAACTCTCAAATCTTCTGTTTCAGGATGCTGTTATGCTTCATAGCTTCACCTTGCGACAGCAGCTGCAGACGACTCGCCAGGAACTGTCGCATGCCCTTTATCAACATGATGCGGCCTGCAGAGTCATTGCTCGACTCACCAAAGAGGTCACGGCTGCAAGAGAAGGTGAGCTGACTGCTGTTTCTTTCTAAGACCATGAATGCGACACTGCCGTCAGCCCAACATATCGCTTTACATAATGGGGTTCTTGTGGGAGTTCTCATCGTTTCCCTCTCCTACAGCTCTGGCCACACTTAAACCCCAAGCTGGATTGGTTGCCCCTCAGGCAGTCCCGGCCTCTCAGCCAACTGCAGCAGTAAGTTACTGAATGAATCTGTAGTAGAAGAAACTCAACGACACCCATCACTGAGTTTTCCAGCCCTTTTTAAAATTCTTATTATAAGTACTAATCCTCTGCTGCTCGTATTTCAGGGTGCTGGTGGAGAGCCGATGGAGCTTAGTGAACAGGTGGGAATGACCCCAGAGATCATTCAGAAGGTAAGTGTTGCTTCTTTTACCCCTGAAGAAATCACTGTTGGTCTCAGAACACTTTTAAGATGTTTCCCTTTATTTATGTTTTTATTTACAGCTCCAAGACAAAGCCACCATCCTCACTACAGAGAGAAAGAAGGTACTGTATTTCTCTTCTTAGGATGTGACTTCTGTTTTGTGTTACCTCCAATCACACTCATTTTTCTGTATCCTATCTGTTCCCAGAGAGGAAAAACTGTCCCAGAGGAGCTGGTTAGAGCTGAGGATCTCAGCAAATATCGCCAAGTGGCCTCACACGCTGTAAGTGTTGATCCTCTAAAATCTTTTATAACTGCTGGGATCTTCACCATCTCAACAATCTGTCTCCTGCTGCCTTCAGGGTCTTCATAGTGCCAGCGTTCCTGGTATTTTGGCTCTGGATCTGTGTCCCTCAGACACCAACAAAGTGCTCACTGGTACATAAGATTCGATCCATTTCATACTTGATGTGTTCACATCCAAGGCGTATCAAGACTCATTGACCCTTTTGTGCTTGTTCAGGTGGAGCTGATAAGAATGTGGTGGTGTTTGACAAGAATGAAGAGCAGATTGTGGCCACACTTAAGGGCCACACTAAGAAAGTCACCTCCGTCATCTACCATCCATCCCAGGTAACGCTTTGTCCGTTTATCACTTCAAAAGGAATCAAAATCTCACCATATCATCTCCGAGATTATCAAAGACTTACAATATGAGCCATTGTTCATCATCTCTCTCCCTCTGTTTCCTCCCTCCAGTCTGTGGTTTTCTCTGCATCTCCAGACACCACCATCCGCGTCTGGTCCGTCACAGCAGGGAACTGTGTGCAGGTGGTGCGAGCCCACGAGGCGGGAGTCACTGGGCTCTCTCTACATGCTACTGGAGATTACCTGCTCAGCTCCTCTGAGGATCAGTACTGGGCCTTTTCTGATATCCAGACTGGGAGAGTCCTCACCAAGGTCACCGATGAAAGTGCTGGCTGTGGTGAGTGCCTCAACACTAATAGACTTTAATTATTTAACTGGAAAAGAGACGTCCTGTGTTAATATTTCTTGTGGCTCTCCACAGCCCTCACCTGTGCTCAGTTCCATCCTGATGGCCTCATTTTTGGCACCGGCACGGCCGACTCTCAGATTAAGATCTGGGATCTGAAGGAGCGCACCAACGTGGCCAACTTCCCCGGCCACTCTGGACCTGTCACCTCCATCGCTTTCTCCGAGAACGGATACTATCTGGCTACAGGTTGGAGTCACTGTTGCACTTAACTGTGTCCTGAGATCTGTAGCGACATTACAGATGTTGCATTTGCATTACAAGGATCTCTGCAGTGATCAGCTGTTGTTTAGGTTTAACATTACATGGGATGCTTTGCTGCAGGTGCCCAGGATAGCTCTCTGAAACTGTGGGATTTGAGGAAGCTGAAGAACTTCAAGACCATCACTCTGGACAACAATTACGAGGTGCGAAATATCAGATTGACTTTTAATTGTTTCCCGAAGTTTAAAGAAATAAATATAGTGCGTACCATTAAATAGTATTTTGATGTGCTGAATATGGCACCCAAGTGTTTTTGCTTGGAGGAGAGTAAACTAGGCTGTGCCATTGATTATCCTGGATTAGATATTTACAGGGCCAGTTGAAATTATGTAAAGGACTCTTCATGTGTTAGCATGTCATAAAAAATGTTATGTTTGTTGATGTGTAAGTGAATATATCAATTGGTAGCATTTCAAGGTGTTTGTGCCCAAACGTCTTAACCTTGAGAGATTTGTGAAGTTTCTTTCATTAAACCGTCAGTCAGCTAAACTCACCACCTATATTTATTAAATTCTTGGGGAACCTCAACTGCTACCCAGTCGTGCTCAGTCGAAAAATGTCTAATTTTAAAACTGTTGCAATCGACTGTCTCTTCTCTGCAAGTCAGGTTTTCTATGTGTATCACAAAATGATGTTGATTCAAACAAGTTTCAAGTTTATTTGCCATTTGTGGTATGAAACCACATTGGAAGAGAAAGTGCAGAGGAGTTCAGAGTGCGCTGTAACATTTCAAAGACAAATTCACAATAAAAGAGAACAAAATCAGTCAGTCAGTGTCACATAAAAGAATCTATCCGGTAAAAGCAGTTCAGTAAAAGTCTGAATAAAAATTAAGTGCCTAATTTAAAAACCAAGCATCAGTGCCATAGTACATAGTACTGTACAATAAAAAAGTCCATGGAAAAATTAAAGTGCCTTGTTCACAGTCATCACTGCTTGTGGAAAGAAACTGTTCAAGTGGTGAGCATTTAATGGAACGGTATCTCTTTCCTGAGGGAAGCATGTCGAAGATGGCACGAGCAGGGTGACCTGAGGCGTCATTCACAATGTGAAGAGCTGGATTTAAGAGTCTTGCTTTATATGTGGCCTCCAGGAGCGGCAACGCACAGCCAACGGTCCACAGCGAACCACTTTGTTCGCTCATGGACTATGTACACTACAGGAACATAATGCAGCCACCTAAAGAATTAAAGCAGAGCAGTTTGATGTCACAAATGGCCAACAATCTGTTCTCTCAATCTGAAATAATTCAATTAGATTGATGAAAGTTGTTATGTAATTGTAACTTCTGTGATGGACAAGTGTCTCATGTTTGTTTTGTTTTTTCCGTTACAGGTGAAGTCCCTTGTGTTTGATCAGAGTGGTACTTACCTCGCTGTTGGAGGTTCTGATATCCGTGTTTACATCTGCAAGCAGTGGTCTGAGGTCCTCAACTTCACAGGTGAGTAAAAGAAATGTTCAAACATTCACGAAGCATAAAATCCTGCTGTTAAATTTCTAACAAATTCTCTCATTATAGATCACTCGGGATTGGTGACTGGAGTGGCCTTTGGAGAGAACGCTCAGTTCCTGACCTCTGCAGGAATGGACAGAAGCCTCAAATTTTATAGTATGTAGGAGAGGATGATGCACTCTCTGTCCTGGATGCAGTCATTTTTAGAATGAAAAAAAAAAATTACTGCTAACTTTGCTTCTCTTAGTGTGTTAGTACTTGTGTCCAAGAAAGAAATCCAATGAAATACTGTTGTTTGTTTTTTTTTTTATTGGCAGCAGGAATAAAATGTTTAGTTAAACAACATGTTTGAAATTCAAATGTTACAATGAGATGCTGAGCCTGCTTTAATTCCCTCTTATTTGCCAGAAATTATGATTTATTCTAGATTGCTTGATTGTCAGGATGTTTTCAGACACTTGTGATACACGCTCTAAAATATACTACTTGGAAGTCTTGCATCGGCCGTCAATAATGTAGCCTTTTGATGTAGACCAGCTTCATTACACTTTCTCGGGGGAATGAAAACACATCTTTAGTGATATTTTCAGTCAAGTTGATGAATGATTCTGTGAGGTTTGTGTTTCTCTAAAAGTTTTGTCTATGATTAAGCATCCCACAAGTTTAATTTTTCTCTATTCAAACCTTGTTTTTTCTCCCCTCAATTGTATATTTCTCATATCTTGATGTTGTGTACGAGTGTCACCTCTGTTCTTTTACAATAAAATATCTTTTGTATTTCCATGTAAGTGTCTCCTATTTGTGAATCTTTGGTGCAAACTAAAAGTTCAAAATGTCTCAGCAAGTCATAAACATTTAATTGCTGGTATGAATAAGACTGACTACATGTGTGAATCCATGTAGTGAAGCAGAGGACACCAGGGACAAGTCACAAGTTCATTGCACATTCACAGTTACAGGTAAAGATACCAACCTGAAATCACATTTTAAAAGACCATATCAAACATTTATAATTTGTCTCTGGTCCTTGTGCATGTTTTTGTGGTGGTTTTGCTTTAAAATAATTTATTTCTGTGGTTGCTGTGCCTTTTCTTTATTTCCCTCCCCTTGTGATTATATTTTTGTCTGCAGTTATTCCACCACTTTACAGTTGGTGTATTTCCACACCTTTTATGTATCCATGTCGTCAGTTTGCAGACATTTTCCATGTTTTTGGTTTCCTTAAACTATTTGTGATCTTCCCCATGTCCCAGAGAGCGGCTGTGACTCCATTGGTGGGGAGGGTTATTGTCTCCCAGTTGAATATGTTTAAGTGTCCTTAAGCATGATCCGAAATGGAGGTTGAATTCCTTGTATGATGAAGCAGTGAACATGTATAAGTATATAAACATATAGTGTAGTCATGTTCTCTTGTTTGAAAGAGGTATTGAAACAGTCATGGCTTCATCCATCTTTCCTACTGCTAGTAGTGTTTATCCCAGTTGAGTATGGGGATGTGTATTGACACACACTAACCATCCGTCCATTTTCTATTCCCCTTTATCAGGTTCAGGGTGACTGACCCCAGCTGTGGGTGACAGGTTACACCTGGACAGCTCACCTGACCATCACAGGGCAAACACACAAACAAATAACCACACACACACCCACATTCGCACCTATGGACAACTTAGGGTCACCAGTTAGCCTAGAATGCATACATTTTGGAGAAAACCGAGGCGTACGGAGGGAGAACATGCAAACCCAGACTCAAACTGGGAAACCCTTGTGAGGCCAGCATGGTAGCCACTTCTCAGTGATCATGTTTATACATACTTATCTGAATAATTTTGTCATGAACTAAGCAATAAAAACTTTTTGGGGAAAAAATTAATTCTATGTTTTTTTGTGGGGACAGTCACATAAAACAGACGAGGAACTCAATTCTGCCGCCATTGCGCCAATCTCGACCTCTCGCGGCCACCCGAGAAACAGCCGGGCTCTGTCACGTGAGCCAGCAGTAACGTGACTTTGATAAACGGGAAGTAAGAGAGCGAAGAGAAGTTGAGCTTTACCTCGCAAACACGTCCAGTTTGTCCCGGTTTACAGTCCCGGGACTGAAGGTGGGAGAAGTGACCGGACCTCCTGACAGCGGCGGCGGCGGACAGGTGAGACTTGAGACGGTGTAAAGATCCAGTTTGTGCTCTGAAGCAGGCGGCTGTTGTTGTCAGGGCTGAAATCAAATCCATGTGCTTCTGCTTAGTGTCCCAAAGAATCCCCCTGACTTAACATTCGGATAAAAGTGCGTTTATTTCAGTGCTTTAGTCTCATGTGTGTGTTGTCTGGTGCCGTGTTTCGTCTGGCTCCAGTAACAACCGAGGTCACCATCCATACATTATAAAATACAGTTTTCTTTATAAATGACCTGTTTTCCTTAACTGCAATCCGTTTCCAAATATTCTGTTTGTCATTTAGGATTAACGTGTATAAAGTAGTGCCCTCAAAGACAAAAAAAATGTCATCCTCTAACGAGTTTTTAAATTTCATTTAGTCGTTTCGTCAACAGCAGATACTTGATTCAAATTAAACAGGATATGGAAATCACATTGTTTTGTAAATGCAAAGCTGCTGTTAGCTCTTCTTGAAGAAGAACATGCAGATCAAAAGGTCTGATGAAACTTTATTGATTTTGAGAAAGGTCACGTGATGTAATTTGTATTCATATAGGAGTAAAATGGGATACCTGTTGGTATCTACCGAATATTTATAGTAAGATGAATGTACCGGTAATCTGATTCTCACTAATATTTTAACTACATAAACCTCTGAAAATAGTTTGCAAACAGTTTCTAATAGGAGCTCCCAAGTTTGTCATGAGGTGTTGATTGAGTTTTATTGTCTTAGAGTCTGTGTGGTTTGTCTTCACCACTTTTGTGTTTGTCATAAAACAGCAGCAGAGGAAACCACAGCTCGCAAAACTGAAACCAAAGTGGAAGGCTTTTTGCATCTGTAATCTGGAGGAAGGGTACCTGCGACTTGTTAGAGTTGTGCTGTGTAAACATAATAAACTGCTACTCATATAATACAGACAGAAACCCGTTTTATGCAAAACTGGAAATCCCACCTGATTGTCAGTCAGGAGAAGTTGTCGTTTCCTCTTTTTTCAGTTTCTGTTCATAAATGTCTGTATTGTCACAGGGACATTTTGATTGTCCTAACTGAAAATAGACACCACCTGTGTTTTTTTTTTTTCTTTTTTCTTTTCTGATCTCTCTTGACAAAACCAGAATGTTACAGTCAAGTATAGAATACCGAGCCTCATCAAGTGACTGAATGAAGGGAAATGGTTGGGACGTATGCATGCTTTTGATATACTTTTGTATTTTCTCCTCACCTTTGTGCTGGTAGCTATGGGCTCCATGTTTCGCAGTGAGGAAGTGTGCCTGGTGCAGCTCTTCCTTCAGTCCGGCTCGGCCTACAACTGTGTCAGCGAGCTGGGGGAGCTGGGCCTGGTGGAGTTCAGAGATGTGAGTGGATAAAACTCCTTTTTTTGCTCTTGGGTCATCGTCATGTGGTGGAAATACTCCCAGAATATAGGAGGGACTGGATCCTCTGTCATGTTTGAATATTTTGACAGAGGGCATGGTACAAACTTCACATGTCACCAGTCCTTCGTAGGGTAAACAGCCAGAATCATCAGTTAGCTTCACACGTGTGTCTTCAGAGGGTCTGAAGAAAAACACTCAAACACAACTCCGAAAAGTCACTTAGATCTTCACAGCACGTCCTTTGAAGAGCTTCTGCTTTGAGTCAAAGAGATGAAGCAATATTTTCCCTCCCTCCTTCCAGTCAGATGAATATGAGTAACCTTGTGACCCTCTTCCTCCCGTCTCGGTCCTGATGTTTCAGTTGAACCCGAATGTCAACGCTTTCCAGAGGAAGTTTGTCGGTGAGGTCAGACGATGCGAGGAACTCGAGAAAACCTTTAGTGAGTGTGACCTTCTTGTTATTATAATATGGTTTCAAAGAAAAACATGGGGTTGCGGATGAGATCTAGCATTGGTTGCTTCAACCATTTAAAAAAAAAAAAAAAAAAAAAAAAAAA